>VFFE01007182.1:698743-944063 GCA_008921705.1 Burhinus oedicnemus
GTGTAGCACCCCGCCGAAAGGCGCTGGTTGTTGCGTGGAGTGGGGAGGGAGGCGGAGGCCACGGGGACACCCCCCCACCACCACCCCCACCCCCGGTCCCGGCCGGGTCGGGGCGGAGCCGCGGCCCCCGCACGGCCGGGGACGTGGCGGCGGGCGCCGCGCCGTTATTTTTAAAGCGGCTCCCGGAGGAACGTGAAGGGATTGCGGGGCGGGCGGGACGCGTTGCCCCCGGGGAAGGTGCTCCGCTGTGCAGCCGTAAACTTCCAAGTAGGCGGAGGGTAAAGCGGCAAACCGGGGCACCGTCCTCCCCCCCCCACCCGCCGCCGCGGTCCACGCGTGGGCCGGCAGCGCCCTCTGCTGTCCCGCCGCCCCGCTCCGGCAAGCGGGGCTGGGGACCGCTCGCTGCCCCGGGCGTGGGGAAAGGTGAAGCATCCCGTGGATGCAGGAGCATCGCGTGGATGCAGGAGCATCATCTCATGGACCCGCATCCCTGGCCTGGGTGAGATCTCCGCCCCACCGAAAGCTCAGGCCTGCCTTCATCCCGAAAAGGCAGTGCCTTTAAATGAGGCGGAAAGCTCTAATCCCCTCCGCCTGCGGTCACCGCCGAGCGAGAGGGCAGGGACGGCCCCGAAGCCGGCGGTGCTGGTGGAAGCTAAAGTCTAATTTTGGATTTGTTAACCTTTAAATGCAAGCAGGGGCGTAAACACGGCGGCCGGCCAACCTGTAGGCAGCGATTAAGGTGAATCCAGTGTAGCCGTGTAACAAATCAGCAAGTACGGAGTTTGTTTCTCCTTGTGAGGTAGTTAATGAACCTGGCGGTGGATTTTCCAACATGGAAAAGTAAGAAAAGAGAGAAGGTTGGTGAAAAGAAACAGGGAGAAGGTGTGAGTAATGTGGAGTTGGAAGAACTGTGAGGATTTGTGGATGCCCCATCCCTGGAGGTGTTCAAGGCCAGGTTGGATGGGGCTTTGAACAACCTGGTCTGCTGGGAGGTGTCCCTGCCCATGGCAGGGGGGTTGGAACTGGATGGTCTTCAAAGTCACTTCCAACTCTAACCATTCTATGACAAGATGTCAAAGGCACATTGTTCCCCTAGATAGGATGAAAAAAGGGAGATGAAATAAACATCAGCAGGAGTTTTGACTGGAAGTGGTTAGTAAGGAAGAAGCGGTGGCTCCTGTCCCCGGATGGGATTGTCATCTAATGCAGAGATACACTTGAGGCCATTAACTCCTGCAGATCCCCATTTCCTTTAGGCGATGGAGCCTCACGCCCACAGCCAGCCCTGACCCGGTGGGCACCACAGCCAGCTGGGAGGACCAGTGTGGTTGGGAAGCCTCCTGCCCGGCGCTCCTCCCTGCACGGCCACCCTGTGCCAGCGCTGTCATCTCAGGGGACCTTTCCTCTCGGACGCCGCCGTCCTCAGCCTGTATTTTTGTTTTGCACTTTTCAGCATCTGCCGCCGGCCTGGAGAAGGACGTTTGTGCCTCAAAGTGCTCTCCGCTTTTCCTAGCTGCGCTAGCTGGTCCAGTAGGAGACAGCACGTCTGTCTACAAACAACTATTCTTAGAGGCAACATCTCCTTCCCTCTCGCAAGGAGCTTGGCCGGTAAGCCCATGGGACAGCTAAGGAGGGATCATGGGTCCTGCCTGACCGCCTGGATCAGGGAACGCTGTGACGGTCTGCACCAGTTCTTTGATATTTAACTCCATCTACAGGCGCGCATCAACCCTTGCCTGCAGCGAGCAATTCACCGCGTCTTCTCGGAAGGCAGCCCTGCGTATCCAGGGGCTTCTTTATTTGTATCACAAAAATGCCCCCGGCTTAGGTGAGGTGTTTGGAGTCAGCAGAAAACAACGATAACGCTGTATTCGCAAAGAAAAAAAGCATATACGGGGTGGAGGGGGAGGAATACCAGGATAACTTAGCGGCAGCCTTAGCTAGAATAACCCGTCCGGCATTCGCCGTGGCGTAAGCACTAGAGGATTTTCTCGCTCCGTGGGATTTTTTCACATCTGCTCGCTAAATTTGAGCTCCGAGTCGAAACCACAGCACTGAGAAACACGGTGGGCATTCCGACACCCCCCCCGGCAGGACTTTGGTCAGTTCGCTAACGAACAGGTCAGAATGAATCGTTAACCGAGTATTTTATGCGTGGAACAGCCACAGTCTTGTTCTGACGTTGTTCAGGCTTTTCTGCGCCCGCAGCCTGCACTGGCCGCTGGGCTCTTCTCGCGCGCGTCGAAATTCAAAATACTGCTGCAGAAGCGTGCAAATTCAAAGATGTGAAAACTCAACATCGGCCTTTTAAATGCCGTACAGCCGAGGTAAGCAAATTGCATAAAATCCTGGAAAAGAGAGTATCTGGAAAACAGGAGAATATCTGGCCGGTGGGTTTTAAAGCCCCAGGTTTGTGCCGTTCGAGGCACTCGCAAATCGTGCCTGTGGGTGCTGGATACCAGAGTTAGGATACGCGCCCCTTGCATCGTATTAACACAAACTGATACACTGCAAGGTTTTGCAACTCACCTATGATAATGAATCAAACAATATCTATTTGTCAGTTTACGGGCCGTGTAATTTAATATTTGGCATTATATCGCCGATGTAACAATGAGGGCTGTAAATATCGGCAAGTTGTTTCGGAAACAGAATTTGCTGAAGCCTTTTGTAGCCGTAGACGTAAAGCTAGCCTGGATGTGTTTCTAGATATGAGCCCCCCACAAAAGAAAACATCCCAACCTTTAAATTCCTGAAGTGTCTCAGTACATCGAAATTCCATTTCATAGGATTCAGGAAGTGGGGTTTTTTTAATCAAAACATGTACAGAAAATTATATAAAACTTCACAGCCAATTTGCAGTTACTAAAATGATTTTAGGCAAAAAATATTTATAACCTTCTCACTGCAGCTGTATTATATTTTGAGCTTCTATTTCAACCGCAGCCAGAGTTAGGAGATGTTTTAAGAACAACCATTCTACTTTATTCTTTTTTAATTTTTGTAAAAAGTTATTTTAATGGCTAAGAAAAAAAACCCCACCACTCCCTTGCCATCGAAGCAGCTTTGGTAGCTATAAGCCAACACAAACCTGCCCGTGCTGTCACTGGTACTGTCAGCAGGACGTGTTTCCCATGAGTTAATGGAACAGTGTGATAAATCCCTCGGGATCTGTTCTCTCCTTTGTCACTGCCCCTCAGTTTGCTTCCTGAAAGATGAATAATTTGTTTATATGAAGATTGGGCTGTGACCGTCACAAACACTGCGTTATTTCCACATATCCGTGGCAAAAAGACAGGCCAGGACAGAAGGAAAAAAAAAAAAGGCAATAAGGGAAGCTTTGCTCGCCAGCCACGGGGTGGGGGCCAGCGGCCCCCCTGCGTCCAGGTCTTGCTGAGGGGCTCAGGTGTTCTGGTGCCGGCTGCGGTGAGGACTCCCCGTCTTGCCTTGAGAAAGAGCAGTTATGAGGAACCCGCTGGGGTAGGAAGCAGGAGAGAAATCATTCCTCACCCCCAGCAGAGTTTGTCCCTGTGGTTCAGGCTGAGACTAAACCAAACCTGTGGTTTTGCTGTGATTTTGCTGGTTTTTGATAAGGAAAGCTGCTAAAGAGCTAAAGCTTGTGGAAACCGTGACCATCTCCAGTGGAAGTGCTACCTGAGTTGCTTCAAAAAACTAAAATTCTGGACACTTGGGGTTTTGTTGGGTTTTTTGGTTTTTTTGTTTGTTGGTTTTTTGGGTTTTTTTGTTTTGTTTTTCTTTTTTAACTTAGTAGGAGGGTAATAGAGAGACGAAAAAAGAAGAAAGGTCTTAAAACTCGGGGAAATCTCCCAGATCCTTCCCTGAAGCCCACTGGAAACTTCACAAGTAGATCTGTTTCCCCTTTGCAGTTCTTGGAGCCTGTGAGTAAACCGTGACAGAGCGACACCCTAAGCCAGGTTCTACTTCATGTTGCATTAGCCTAAGTCCGGAGTAGCTCTGCTCCTGTCAGTGGAATTACTCTGGTGGTACATCGGCATAAGCATGGGTAGAGTTTTGACCCCCTTTAGATTAACACAAATAAATTTAGACACAGTTAAGGCTGTGCTAGGAAGTGTTCCACCCCTCATAACTTGTAAGAACGGCAAAAAAAGTGAAGAAAAGGTCATTTTGCGCTTTTCGCCTTGCCTATGGCTCTGTTGATAACACAGCCCAACACTTCATCAGGCTTTCACCTCCAGATACAGAAGAAGCAATCTAATCCCAACACCGGCCAGCTCGCACTCCGCTGCAAAGTCTTAATAGCGACCTCATAGTGTCCGGTGTCGACAGATCAACACATCTGGCTGTCACGTTTAGTGCCTTTCCAAGCTGTTATGCCAAAAGTGGCCAATGATGCTGCTGAGATGTTGTGCTGGAAGGCACAGAAAGCAGAGGAGGAAGCGGAGGGCTGATGAATGAAGAAAAGAAGTTTTTGAGCACACTTTCTTCCCGTGTAAGCTCAAGGAAAATTGGATACGTACCTATTATCACACACAGTCCTAAGAAATCTCAGGCTTATAATCAGATATTAGGACGGACAGAGAATTGTATGCTGCGGCCAGAATAGAAACCGATGACGAATTTGGCAGATCTGGCGGGTAGGTTTCTGTGTTGTGTATTTGATGAGCTGCAGGCAAGACCCCAAAAGCCCCGTTTGATGCACCGCACTCCTGAGCAATGCGGGACTTGGCACTGGGCATTTTCGTTATTCCTTGCAGGCAGCTGGAATCCTGCCCACGCTTACATCATCATGGTTTACGGTTGGACTCAGTGATCTTAAAGGTCTTTTCCAACCTAAATGATTCTAAGATCGTCTACAGGCCCCAGCTTCATTTATGGTAGATGTCAGAGTCCTTTTAGGATGGACTTGATCTTCTCACCTGCCTAATGTCATCGCTGCAAGGGCACGTGGTGGAGCGGGAAGCTGTTCAGAAGACTGCCTAGGTCTTCCCAGGAAGTAGTTTCTAGTGTCACTAGGAGGATATAGAAAGGAAACATCACCACGCGGCTCCAGGAAGGTATTCCTGTACTCCTACGTGCAGCAATCGAATCCATTTCCTTCTCATCAGCACTACGCTGGGGAGCTTTGTAGTCTGGAAATTAGGCAGATATCTTTTTAAAACTCCTGGCGTGTCCCAGAGCTATACCAACAGCTACCCTCTCGCTGTGAGCTACGCCCCTCGTTCCTCTACACACAACTTTATGCCGTATTGAAATGCGTTTTTGTCCGAGTTCAGCTTCCCAGTAGGTAAAGATAACCAGTAATGCAGCTTGTCTGGGACATTGCCACTATGGTGTATGTCAAAAAGCATTCCAAATTGCTCTGAATAACTGACTTCCCATTTTACTACACCACGCATTTTGCTGTCGGCTGACGTTTTGATCAGAAATAATTTAATTTCCTTCTAGACGACTGATAAAGATCTGGAATAGTATTTGACCAAGACTGGGTAGTTCCTGGTACAGCCAGTAAAAACACGCTAACGAAACGAGGATACCTCATTAATTCTTCCTTTTTTTTTTTAGGTTTATCAGCCCACTTGTGTTAGCGTATTGAACACAGACTGCTCTCCAAGGGGGGATATTTTATCAGGATTCATATGGGATTAAGTTAAATACTGTAAAGAACCCTAGTATCACTACTCACAAAACCAGTATCAAACTCAATTTTTATTAGATTTTTTTGTTTGCTTCTTAGATAAATCCTATTTCTAAATACATTACAAATCAGCTTGGCATTCGGTGCTTTAATTCTGTGCTTGCACACCACAGGAGCCTTCCGTGATTGTGGGATAGACAACCAACTAACCAATTTGTCCTCTTCAGCCTACGTAAATGTATAGTATTAATATTTGACTGTCTTTTCATATTTCACTGATATGTTCAAGGATTTGTTTAAAATGAGCATTCCAGGTCCTGGGAGCCAAGAACTATTCTAATATTGTTCTTTCCTCTTTTTTTTTTTTTTTTTTTTTTTTTTAAAATGCACAGAATCCAGAATAGCTGCTTTGCTGGCGTTATTGTGCCCAGCCGTCAGATGCCAGGAAAAGAGACAAATTATACAGTGAGTCCACAGCAGCTGCCAAGATTGGAGGCGATCTTTCAGACCGTGGAAAGCAGTTAACAAAAATGTTTGTTTTCCTGGCAGAATTACACTTCGGTCGAAATTTAAAGCACATACTTATATCAACATTTATCCGTCATTTCTTCAAGCCGTGCTGCCTTATAGTCTTAGTGTTAAGTAGAAAGTCAATAAGCCTAATTTTATGATCTCAAAATAAGATGTAGGTGTCTAAACTAGCGCTTGACACCAGGGTTAGGATTTGAGTTGCATTTGTAGGTATCCACATTTGAGGTCGATTGTCTGTGCTCCTTTTATTTGGGGGAATTAATTTCATTTTTATTCGTCAGTTTTGGGGAGGGAATGATTTCAGGCAGGCCGGGGTAGATTTCCAGTTACGTGGCTCGCTAGGGTTTTGGGTGTTTTGTAAAGCTGTACCATTTTACAGCAGCCAAGAGGAGAGCTGCGGTCCTTGACTTGTACAGTAAATACTGCTTTTTGTTATATCTGTCTCTTTTCTGTGTGTTTGAAGAAAACAAACATTTTCCTCATCAGTGGTCCAGCGTGAGTTTTGCCGGGAGCTTTTACCACAGGACCAATCTTGCCATTATTCACGTAAAGCAACATTTGATAATTCTTTTTTTGTTGTAGTTGTTAAAGCCTATATTCCATGTCTCGATGCCAGTCCAAGCCAGTGTGTTTTAGTGGCCTATAAACCCCCTCAGAGGTGATATTTCTATGTTCTGGCAGGACTTTATTGGAGGTGCTATGACGACTAAATTGCTTGAGAATTGTGAACATCCTCAAAGCAGCCCAAGAGATCAGGCTTCAGACTGCTTTATCAGAGGCACATTTTGCAATCTGCTTCCCCCCCCGAGTGTTATTTCGGGCCCTAGACTAGCACAGTAATTGGAAATTCTATGTCTTATAATAAAATCGTGAATTTCCCAGCACAAAACTTGATGGCAAATCTGGGTTTTGTTCATTTTAGTCTGTTAGATATACATTTGCAAATGATAAGAATTTCCTACCTTTTCTTACCAGCTTCTCATTCCGCTTTTTGATTTCCTAGAATATTTTCCTGGCTTTTGATCTGAACATGGATTTGTCTTATTCCTCTGCCTCATCTGAGACATTTCTTTCTTAAGAGGGTGCAGCATCTGTCTGGTGAATGAGTAAATCTAATCACCTCTGGTTCTTTTACTGAGCTTTTTCTCTGTTGGCTCCTTTTACTAACTGCCTTTGAGTTTGTGACACCAGTTTGTATTTCAGTCAGGGGTGAATGCAGTGGAAAACACCTTTGCCCCATTGCTTTCTCTTTTGATGATATAGGAATGAACTATTATTATAATATTTTTCTCAGGATGCAGTTTAGCCATCATTGAGGCAGGAAAATGTCAATTTAAATTAATAGGTATTGAACCCAACCTTTTCATTATTATTCTGCATAAAACCAGAGGACTGAGTAGAGGTGGCCAACTGTAGGGTGGCGGGTGACTTGGAAATAACACATGCCAGCCTGTAGCCAAAAGCAAGTGAGGCAGTGGCGTAACTGCAGGTGATTTAAACCCCCTGAGAAGAGGGTTGCTTTTCCACAACTTTCCTTTCATGGTGACTTTGAGGAGTCATTCATGGATCTCCCGAGGTCCATGTGTCATCGGTTGAAAGGCGTACTTTAAAATCCATAAGTGTGAAGATATGTGTTTACAAGGGCATGTAGTGACAGGACAAGGGGTAATGGCTTCAAACTGGAAGAGGGGAGATTTGGATTAGATCTCAGGAAGAAATTTTTCACTCTGAGGGTGGTGAGACACTGGAACAGGTTGCCCAGGGAAGATGTGGATGCCCCATCCCTGGAAGTGTTCAAGGCCAGGTTGGATGGGGCTTGGAGCAACCTGGTCTACTGGGAGGTGTCCTTGCCCATGGCAGGGGGGTTGTAACTAGATGATCTTTAAGGTCCCTTCCAACCTAAACCATTCTGTGATTATATTCCTGGAAAAGAGAGGTAGAGTTGTCTCCCTGGGGCTCACATCACCGTAATCAGCTCTGCCCAGGACCTTTTGATAAACATTGTCACGGGGCTCAGAGCAATGACCTCAATGCAAAAAGCCTTTCTGGAAATTGATGCGATATGGGAAATTGTATCTGCAATCGTGGGCAGCGTTATCGTTTTCGACATGCACACCCACTTTTCGCTGGTTACGGGAACAGCTGGCACAAGTCAGCTATTTCTTCCTTCCCTTGCTGTGACTGTCTGCTTGTCCCCTACCAAGGCTGCACAGGAGCTTGCTGTGGCTCGCATCAAACCGTAAGCAGAGCGTGCCGATAGAAAAAAAAAAAAAAACAAAATAGATAATACAACATGGAGCCCTGTTCTTGACATGCCATGTTTAGTCCTCGTAACATTCCAGTTTTACTGGCTCTACCACCAAAGAATTTAGGCTGGTACAGCTGTAACGTGTTTCGGAGGATCATGTCATCCCAGATAGGGGCAGCAGCGTCAGCTCTTTTGAGTTTGATTCAATTCTCTGTTGCCTTCCCAGTCACACTAATGAGAGCCGAATTGGTCTTTTGATATTTAGCACTTAATAGACTCGCTGTGCTTGGAAAAAAACATTAAAGTGTTTTCCCAGCCATGTTTTACAGCCTAGGAATATACTGGTCTGAACTCCGTAGTTTTATTTTTCAACACCTGTCCGCAACAGTAAGTTTTCTCTTTCCTTTAACAGCTGGAGTACTCAGCAGTGCTCTTTACTGTATATCATGGCTGTGGCATTTTTGTTTTTAAATTAAGGGTTTTTTTAATAGCTCATGGCCTGGCTGTTGGTGAAACCCTGCTGAAGTCAGCAGCTGCCACATTTTTAAAGGTTTTTAAAAACATCCTCTGCAATTCAATTGCCAAATTCAGCATTATCCCGCTCAAAGTCAGATTCCCATCAAATGAACAGATTCCCATCACTTCTGAATAGGAAAAAAAGAAGAAAAAACAACAGCAGAAGACACCACACAAAAGAAACCCCCTAAACAAGTAGAAATTCTGCAGTTCCCAGATAAAACTACTGGATCTCTGGCACTTACTAAGGACAACCGAACTGGCCAGGGGAAAGAAAGGGATTCTCAAAGTGATTGCTAACGCTTCTTTTTTGTTCACTTCTTTCTCTTAAGTTTTATTGTCCTGATTTCCTTGTCACAAGATTTAAAAGCCTAAATAGCAACAGAAGGTTTGCATCATTCCCTTGTCTATTTTCACTGTAAAACTTCCACCGATCAAGTTAGAAGTTTGTAAAATAACTGGAAAGCACTGGAATGTGTGGGATGTATACATATTATTACGGCTTGGAAAGTCACAAGTGGAAAATGTAAATTACAGAAAAGCTTTAATACTGTTCTGTTCATCATACGCCACTTAGTCGTAAAAAATAGCAATGCTTTAAGCAATCCTAGACTGACAAACTTACTAAAGATGATGTTGATACCAAAACTGTAATTTCCTGGGCACCCACAAGATGGTATAGTTCAGCTGAGAAGCAGCATAATCTTCACTGAGTTACTGTTGCCTGGGCCATGAGTATATAACATTGTTAACTAATTACTAACTAATTTTGCTAATGTTCCAGAAGCTCAATTTCAACCTTTTTTTCCCCCCCATAATCTGTGTAAACATTTGGAGAGCTTTTCATTGCTTGCTTAGCCTTTGTTATGTATGTGACAGAAAGTGAATGAATGCAACTCGTTATTCCTTTAAGCATCTGCACACCATACTCTTTGGATGGCTTTCTCTCATCTGATGTGTTTATAATGGGATGCAACTACTGACAGTGAGGCACTGAGAAAACAGACTATTTGTCTTAAATCCTGTAAATCTCTCATACAGCTCAGCACAGCCATTACTGCGAAGCTGCTGGGCTTTTACTCAGTCTTCGTTAAAAAAACCCAACCTGAGTCTAAATCAGAAATACAGCCTATTATCCAGTAAAACAGCTCTGCAGATCCACAAATCTGACAGTTAAATCTCTTGTTTGGAGTCCAACAACTTTACCTGGTCTTCCTGATGCTGTGGTGCTTCACTGACTCTTGCCATGATGCCATTTGTTCAAGAAAGAGAAATAAAGTACCCATAATGTCTCAAATGCAGCGTTTGAAGCAGCAAAGCCATTAATACCAAAATGACTTAGAGCTCAGAAGAATAAAATTTTGACATAAATTTGGCCTACAACGGCAGCTATTTCAGCGTGGATATAATTAGAGGATAAAGCAAGAAAAGCTTGGAAAAAGTCTGCTTAGAAAGAGTTTTGACATACATTACCATAACTCCTATGTTTTCAAGGGCTGTCTCCACCCGTTGTTGCCCTGCTGATCTGCAGAGCCTGAAAGCATCACCCAAAAAGCAGCTCCCGCTTCCCAGCATCCTGCAAGCCTGTAGTGGGATGCTGCAGAGAAAGACGTAAAAGCCTCGGAGCAGCCCAAGTCTCTGCCTTAGCCCTTTCTGCAGGGCTTTACGTAGGAACCGGAATAAACGAGCTCAGGTTGAGCTGCTGATGCAGGGACAGCTAACAAGGCTCAGCCCCTGCCGATTCCTTCCTCAGGCTCATCGTTGGAATACTTCGTTGTTGTCTGCTCAGCCCAAGTTGCTCATAGGTAATAACCTGTGAAGAAACAGCAGGAGCTATATTTAAGTAAGAGACAGTATCAGCATGACACTCAGAAACGTGTACTCTCTATGGGAGGGGGGGAAAAAAAAAACCCTTGATTTTTTAAAAAATACCTTAGAAAAACTGGGAAGCCTTCAAGTGCAAAGAGCGTGCAGGCTCTGTACTGAGTTGCGTGAGATGTAAGTGGTGCAAAGGCCTCGTCCTACATCGCCTTAAAGCAAATTACTGTGTTGCACACTCGATAGGAAAATAAAGATCTCAGAATTAAATTAGGCTGGGAAGAAGACAGAACAAGGCTTTTATGTCTTTACTTCTAGTATCGTATGGTGATTTACTATGGAGTCTTTTTGATACTGAAAGGAAAAACCTTGGATCTTCAGGCTGCACAGAAGGCAAAATACACGATCTTTTATGTTAATTAAACATTTCATCTTTCACTGATTAAGTAAGTAAGGTAGAATTTTATTTTTACGAAAAATGCCAGTAATATTAAAATTCCAACATATTATGAAAGGACCCTAAGGGTAAGGAATAGTCACTTTATATCACTATTTAATGTCATCCTAAAAAGTACCTTCGTTACTCTAAGGTAAAATATAACAAACTAAGTGCTGAATGGGAGTTGTAAATGGAAGCTGGAACGCACATCAGGTGACAATAACTGAGGAACGATGACTTATGGCTGGAGAAGCAGCTGTAATGCCTCTGCGGCACCCCACGATTTCGACTCCCCATGGAGAGCAATGGCAGCATTGGGGACCGGGGAGGGAATCGCTGGTGATGCTGCCGGGGGTGCCGTGGCCCTGCGTCCCCTGGTGTGCCACGTCCCGAGTCTCCCTGCAGGGCTGCAAACTCCTCTCCCAGGGAAAAACGGTGCTGGATTTCAGGAGCAACCTATATGAGGGGCTATAACGTGACCTGTGGAATAGCGCTGTTACAGCCGAGACGATATCCGCTGGGGATACCAGGGCAGTTCAGATCCCTGAAACAATAGCAAGCTTCCTGAGGAAGAGCTGCACGACACCCTTTGCACTCACGTTTTCTAGGTTAGCTTCACCAAAAAGACAAAGGTAAGAAACATTTCCTTAAAATGGTGGCTGAGTCTCGGGCAAAGTGTGGTCGAGAGCCGCTTTCTCCTGCAAACCCTTGCTCTGGTCACAGCACACACTGTAGTATGTGGTAAACACCAACAGCCGTCCTGAGAAGAAATAAGTAAACTCTGTTTCATCATAGGATAATAGAATGGTTTGGGTTGGAAGGGACCTTAAAGATCATCCAGTTCCAACCCCCCCTGCCGTGGGCAGGGACACCTCCCACTAGACCAGGTTGCTCAAAGCCCCATCCAACCTGACCTCGAACACTTCCAGGGAAGGGGCATCCACAACTTTTCTGGGCAACCTGGGAGCAGAATATTGCTCTAACCTTTCATACAGAACTGCCCCTTGAAGCACAAGAGAAATTTGATCATACTAAAATGATGGATTAACCTGGAGTTGGGCAAAATAAGAGCTTTCTCTTGAAAATTGTTCAAGATGTTCATATACGTGTCTGGACACACATATGAGCATGCCAGTAAACCCCATACAACATGAATTTCAATGGAAAGTTAGCCTTCCCGTTACTTAATGTACTTGGGTTAGTCTTGCCTTAACTTACAGGATCTCAAATAGAGAAATTCCTTTTCACTAGATCATATCTATTTGGTTGTACAGACATAATTAGGCAAATAGTTCATCAGAAACGGCTTACCCCTCCTTCTGAGTGACCGGTCTCTGGGACGTGTAAGGTCTATCCAGTACATTACAATATTGTTTACTTGATTGACTTGGATCTGACTGACTAACCCTCACATGAGGTCTGGGCCAAATCATTTGTATGTGCAATGTTATAAAACTGAGTATGAGGAGCACCTCAGCAGGCGGATTCCTTGTAGACACCGCCTGGCAGAACACCTGGCAAAGGTCCTCTCGTTCTTACAAAAGATAAAATGAGAATATTTTGTTCTGCGTCTCTTACATCACAGCTACAATCAAGCACAACCAAATTATACCCGGGCTGATTTCGTGCATTCGGGTACCTCTGCCTTACCGCCTTCCCCAGCCCCGGATCTCCGTACGCGTCCATGCGGAGGAAGGACCTGTTTTTGCATAGGTGTCAAATGCAGCAAGAAGTCGAACCCTCCCCTCAGAGCACTCCCCTGAAGAGAGGCCAAGTCCAACCCATGCTCTTTGATGTGCCAGGTTTCAGGTTGTTAGATACCTTAATAATAAACCTCTCTGGTACACTGAACTTCACATGGATGGAGATATATATAGATATATATAGATATACATATATATGTGTGTCTGTCTCTGTCAGGGAATGAAATAGTAATGAGAACAGAAAACCAGAAGAGGGAGAATGAGAGCAGCAAGTATTTCTTTTACACCTCTTCATTATTTGAAATGCTCTTGGAGTGGTAATTACTAAGATTCCTGTCTAGATTTTCCCTAGGGAATACTTTATTTACAGACTGCGCTATACACTCTTTGCATTATTTCAGAATAAATGCTGTCTTGAAGCTTTTGCTATGGTATGGGATCACCTATATTTTCAAGGGTGTGGTTTTTTATTTATTTGTATGCAAGCTGTATTTGAAGCTAAACCACTTCACTGTCTTGGGGAATCGCTATCCATATGGAAGAGCCACTGTCCATTACATTTGATCCATTCTCTGTTGTACAGTTGACTGCTTCCATTTAATTTTGAGGTAATGAGAATGAAATCCCCCAATTAAAATGTTTCTGTTGACAGTTCTGTTATTATTATTTTTTCCGTTACTCCCTGTTATACTTCCCGAATACGTCAGGCTCAGGAGTCGGTTGGAATTGTAAGACGAAACTCACGCTGAAGTCAAGTCAGAGAGAAAAGAGTAAAGCTGCCTCCGTCCCTGTGAAGCACTGGCAAAAGCCAATAAAAGCTGGCATTGCAACAGCAATGGATGGCCTGTGCGCGGCACTCGGAGCCGTACCGACACGTTTTCATTTTCATTTGGCCTCTCTGAGCTTGGCCTTCAGTGGAGGAACCAAAAGGACTGGCTTCCTTGCAAAGCAAACCTACCAGAACACCCTTTCCCTGAGGAGAAGGACTTGGGGGTGTTGGTGGAAGAGAAGCTCAACATGAGCCGGCAATGGGCGCTTCCAGCCCAGAAGGCCAACTGCATCCTGGGCTGCATCAAAAGCAGCGTGGCCAGCAGGGAGAGGGAGGGGATGCTGCCCCTCTGCTCTGCTCTCATGAGACCCCACCTGGAGTACTGTGTCCAGTTCTGGAGTCCCCAGCGTAAGAAGGACATGGACCTGTTGGAGTGGGTCCAGAGGAGGGCCACAAAGATGATCAGACGGCTGGAGCACCTCTGCTATGAGGACAGGCTGAGAGAGTTGGGGTTGTTCAGCCTGGAGAAGAGAAGGCTTCAGGGAGACCTTACAGCCCCTTCCAGTACCTAAAGGGGGCCTAGGGGAAAGATGGAGAGGGACTCTTGATCAGGGAGTGCAGCGATTGGAAGAGGGGTAATGGTTTTAAACTGAAAGAGTGGAGATTTAGATTAGATATTAGGAAGAAATTCTTTACTGTGAGGGTGGTGAGACACTGGAACAGGTTGCCCAGGGAAGCTGTGGATGCCCCATCCCTGGAGGTGTTCAAGGCCGGGTTGGATGGGGCTTTGAGCAATCTGGTCTAGTAGAAGATGTCCCTGCCCATGGCAGGGGGGTTGGAACTGGATGATCTTTAAGGTCCCTTCCAACTCTAACCATTCTATGATTCCGTGATTCTAATGCGCCTATCACCCAAAAGCTCATGTTTTAATGATTTAAGAGTCACTATTTCAAGGCACAATAGGAAAGAGGCACAACACGTTTTGGTCCCTTCGTGCAAACAAACAACTAGTTCCTTCATACGCAATGCACCTGAACGCAGAGGGTCCCTTGGCCAGCAGAGTCCTCTCCCAGAGCAGGAACAGCATACGCCTGCCTGTGGGGAGGCACTGCAGGTATCTAAGGTTTGACTATTTCTGCTTTGGCAGGAGTGTTCTTTCATCTCGTGACCATTTATTAGATGAACACTCAGAATTAGGTGTTCTATAAATCTTGTTATGAAGTTAAACCAGTGCGCAAACTTAATTAAACAATTATTTGCCCTTAAAATATTTGTCTTTATGATCTGAGACACATTTTGAAACAAATATTTAAATACACTCTAAATATTAGGAAAGCTCGTATTTTCACACCGAAATAAACTTTTTCATTGCTGCAGTTTTGGTGCCTCTTGAAACCATCACTGTTTATATCATAGTGTTATTGCGCACCAGGCTGGCTTTGAGGTATATGTTTAAGTACGAAGCATAATTATGCTTTCAGAAAGGCAGGTTTGTCTCCGTGTTTATAAAGTAAACCTTTCCTCCTATCTGGGCTTCTGTTCCCTCTGGAGGTGTTCCTGCCAGCCCAGCTGGGGTTTGCAGACAATGAGGTTTGTAGCCAGCTGTACCCCAGCGTGTTCGCTGTCCAGGTGACAGCGTGGGCTACGTGGTGGATGTACCCAAAAATTAATTGTCTGATCTTCTACTTTTTTAACCTCCCTGGTGGACCAACGACTTTAAAATAGGAGGCAAAGTCTGGAAGGGATGCAGAAGACCCATGAAGGCAGAGAAGCTTTTGGTTAGGCGCAACTTCCTTGCCTTTGCCAGATGTACCTGGAGGAGGAGACCAATGTGCCGTGGACCTGGTGGCCTTGCTGCAGCGGTCACCCAGTCCCTGGCCAGGGAACAGCATAGCTCTTGCCAAGCTTGTGCCCCCAGACTTCTGTAGTGTGGAAAAGCGGGTGCTGGGACGAGGGATGAAAGGCTGCTGGGGCAGAGAGCCAGGCGCAGTGCCGCAGCAATGAGATAGTTCCCTTCCTTGCCCTGGAGTTTCTTACCATTGAATCGTTCCTTCTGTAGGTCATGTTTTCTTAAAATTCACCAAAAATAGCCTGACTTGTCTTAACGTCTGTCATTTTCCATTTTCTGTTGGAAGTCTGCAGGAGTAATTTTGCTTTGTCGGTGTTGGAGTGAACTGCTATGGTTACGTTCCTAGCCGTGCAGGGGAAACCCGTTTGGAAAGCCTCTGCTCAGAGCGCAGGAGGCAAACTCTTCTGGTGTCCAATCTGGGCAATCAGAGTTTCTCAGGCTGCTACCAACCTGAAGCTGCCTGTAGAGAATCGTACTGGGTTGGACAATTTAGAAACAGCGTAGAACTCGTTTCCTGGCATTGTGCCATTAGTACAGGGCTTTTTTTTTTTAAAAAAAAAAAAAAAGTTGGTATCATAAGACGCGACGTCTGCGTCTTGCACTGTATGTATGCCAAGGGACTAAACTTTCACAGGTCAGATTTTGTTAAGGCATCCTCGCTGCGATGGGAAGCGTCACGTGCTATCACCTCAAGGTGCAGGCAGTGCATACTTCCCACAACGTACTTTTTTCTTAGTGTTACCTCTGCATATCAAAGCGAACCAAAGCACTGCCAAAATCACTGCGTGAAAAGCACCCACCTGCTCTTTGGAGTTCCCCGGGGCGGCAGAAGGGCGGGCGCAGGCTGGCAGGACGGATGGAGGGAAGGAGAACCACAGCTGATCTGCCTGTTTGCCTGGAAACCTGCAATTGTTGGTGGGCATTTCCCAGAACGGAATGTAATTTGATGAATGTATGAACTTCTGACAGAACGGTATGTGCACCGGGAAGCATGTGCAGCGATTAACGCGGAGAACTGTTAATACGCAGCCCTGGGTCAGAATTATTTCAACAGAAGCGTTTTTCAGCAGAAAGTGCCATGAAAATGGTACCTGCAATTCTGCCTTTTTTATTCATCTTCCTTTTGCAGGACTCTTAATTTCAATTTCCTCTCTCCCAGCTCCCCTTGTTCATTTAGAGTTTAAGCCCTTCAGAGTGGGAACTGAACTCGCTCCACGTTTAAATCCTCTATTCCACAGTGGCATCCCTCCTTGTTTGGAGTCCCTTTCTTAACTGTAATCCCCAGTATAAACTTCAATTAGAGAAAATACCTCGCAGAAATATTCTGCATCACTTGCCCAACCCTAGCTAAATGACAGAAAAAGTTACGGAAAATAAAAGACAGTTAAAGAAGAACAGCAGAATGCGGTGTAATGAGCTTTTGGTGCCATATCATCGTGAATCGAGTTTTGATAAATCATTTCCTGTGAAATTTGAAGAATAAAACCCAAAGACTTGTTCAGCTGTTTATTCTGTTGTCTTGGATCTGGCTTTCTTCCAAAAGGGGTACACAACAAAGATGTCAGTGCTGCGTTTTACATCCAAGTGCCAATATCAGTAAGTGTTTTTCAGAAAATAAAACTTCATTGTTAACCAAATTTATTTAAAAACAAATCAGCAGGACCTCTTTGTAATTATGTATGCGCCTAGCTATTTGCAAAATCTTTTATTTGTCTGTAATCCTTCAGAGGATGTAGTAGAAAAGGGCCAGTTCCTCGGAGTTTCCCCCGCTCGGAGTCTAAAAGGGTTTAATTGTCTGCACAGATGTTGGTCTCAGCAGGGTACAGTAGCTCTCTGTTATTTTTTAAAAGGGGGGGGAAAAAAAGTTAAAGATTTTGCGAAAACTAATACCCTTCGTATTTTCTTGGCGCACCTATGGAAATCCCTTTTCCCCGGCCGTCGCGCTGGGGGCCGCCCTTGTCCGCCCGGTGCCTGGGGAAGCCCGAAAGCAGCGCCGCGATGCTTTGCCTTTGGTGCAGGTGTAGTCTTGCTTTCCTAAGAGGGGGCTGTATTTTCCATATTTGCATGATATTTGCCTAGCATTCTTAAGTTTACTCGACTTTCTCTTTTTTTTTTTTTTTAAAAAGGCAATAAAAGCTCGCTTGAATCGCATACATCATTTTAAAAAATGCAAATTGTACTGGAAGAAAGTATCGTCTTTCGGTTACACATGCAGGAAGGAACCTTGAACAAAGTGAGAATGACTGCCTTTCAAATAAGAAAGGAAGAAACCTGTTATTAAATGATGAAATTAATTTGGTAGTCGCCTTTCTAAATCTAACAGCACTTACATATATTTTTAAATTTTGTAAATGTAATTTTGCTTTCATGCTTTCTGTTAAATTTAATACGTATTGTGACTGGAAGTCATCTGCTAATATGTTTTGATAATATCCTCAAAAATGAACGAAAACTTCATATTTCTTCATTAATTAATATTTCACATAATTCTTCACTCATTTTGTGCTAGCTCTTGTTCGTTCTACCACAGTTATCTGAACCTCAATTACCACAATCTGCTTGGTTTTCAAAATAATCCTATACCCAAAAAGCTATTAATTACATTTAAAAGCACTACCATTAGCCAAGGCCTTAATTATGCAAACATATTCAGTGTCCCCGTGACATTTGGATAATCAAGGTGGAACCGTCTATACAGCAGCCCTATGATTAGGTCTTTCTGCTCTTGGCTGAATAATCTTCCCTGCACCTGTTGTGCACCACAAAAATAATGGGATGTCTTATAAAATAATAAAAAAAACCCCAAACGACGACTCTGACTCCAGTTCACTCCCTGAAATAATATTCACTTTTCTCCATCAGCAAAGGACATGGTCCAAGATACCTACAGATTATTAGTAGGCTTTTTACTGGCAGAAGTTTGAAAGATGAAAGCTCTCCTTGCCCGGCGTGTTTTCTTTCAAATGTCTGTTTATAGATCAATTATTTAAAAAAAATAAAAATGAAAAGGTCCTCCAGTTATGTGGATCAATATCCAACAAATCATTGGCAGAAGGGAATCCCCATAAGGCACAATTAAATTCTGCAGCGAGCAAAATCCGTGTACACCAGCTTTCTCACCGCTGTCAAATGCCATATTCTGGAGGATACGTAATAGATATGGAATGACAACTAAATGTAGAAAAATAATAACTCATAACCGATTACTGGAACAATAGCTTGCAATCCCTGATTAGGATCCTCCGATTATCTTTGGATTACAGTAGTTTTCTGTGAAGCAAACTGACTCCTTTTTTTTTGCTAGGAAGTGCTGCTTCAGTCCACGTGCGTCCTTTCATCGTAAAATAAATTGGTGGCCTAAACGTGATGTGCAGGTGGATTTGCGTGCGCTGGGCAGCCGTGCCGCCTCCTGCGCTGAAGCAGGTGCCTGTAGCTTTGGGAAGGCTGCCGAGGCTTTCCCCGCTCCGTGCCTGCGGGAGGTTCCGCCGGGACCCCGTGCTGCCCGGCTGGTCCCCCACCCCTTTGTTCCCAAACAAAGAAGTCTCGAGGTGAAAAACAACAGGGATCCTTGCTCCGTCATCAACATCGATGTCAAAATCTGTTTGTGCTGCTGAGCAAATCCAGTACGAATTGCTTCCACTGAGGTTCCTCCTGTTTATCATCCGCCTGCGCTATCCATTCATTTCCTACAAGGACTGTAAAGGCAGCGCTCGGCAACCTCAGTACATCTTGATTCCTTTCTGTTTTCCAAGTCAGTGTATTTCCTCGGAGCCTTGCTGATCATCTGATAACCCTCCTTTTTTTTAAAAAAAAAAAAAAAAGAAAAAGGCATCAACGACCATCACCTGCCCCGGACTCTCGGCGTTAGACCTGCACCTCAGTGCCAGGGGGGCAGCTTTTCTCCTTCTACAGAGCTCTCTCCTCTGTGTCTCTGCTAGTTGGACACCAGCGTCTTCCTTTCACATTTAAAGTTAGTCCGGTTGACCCAAATTTCATCTGGGATTCTGATATTCTTGGGAGGGCGGCACTGCAGAAGTGACAAGCCCTGTTATCTTCGCCGCTAGGTCCATGTTAAGCAGTGTTTTAGAGCGGAGCTTCCCCATCATTCCTCTCGGAGCCTGAAATCGTGTCTGAAAGCTTGTGCTGCCATGCGTCCGCTTCGGACAACAAATACTTGGCTCATCACCGTCTGCAGAGCACCTCTCTGTCCTTGCTCTATGGATGCCTGGCAAAACTGATTTTCTCTCCGTCATTTTGTGGTTCTTATTATGAAATGTGCCATTCGGACGACGAGAGAAAGATCTTGCCATTATTCATACTGATGTCCCTTTCCCCCTCCTTGGGCAAAGCTGATTTTCCTAATTAACAAAATGTTGTCCATGCTGCATGGGAACACGGGAGCCCGTGAAACGTGCTGTAGAATTGGCTGTTACACTTATGTGTATCAAATGATTTCCAAGATAATAGCATCTGGCATCAGAATCTGGAACAGAAATTATATTCGGTAATAAAGGCTGTAAGGATAACATGAAATCAATGTCTGTACCGTGAACAGAGAGGAACAGGAGTATTGCATTTTTTTAATGTAGTACAATACCAGAGATTATTTGAGCACGAATTTCACTGGCATATTTACTATCATTTCTTAAGTGAAGAAAATTTGAAACAACTCTGACCTTATGAAAATTCATCTGTTTCCAAGCATTTCCATATGCCCAGTTATTGTAAATTAAAAAAATATAGATAAGATTAAACAAGCCAAGTGCTTACCATAAAATGGTGTATATATTCATATGTGAGGTACAACATGTAAGAGGAAAGGTTTCAAAATACTGAGAGATGCCTAAGAAGATAAAATGTTCATCTTCCTTCTACTGAATCAAGGTCAGTCTTGGCTTTATTTAAATTAATGGAAAAAACCCCAGGATTTCACCTTGTGGGGGTATCCAGTAAGTTCCTGTAATTCCCAGAATATATTTGTAACAAGCAAACCAGTCAGTATTAAACTTCTATGCTAATTAATAAGCAAGCAGCATGCTTTACTCTTTGTTTGATGGAAATACCGGACAAAACTTGCAGTGTCTTGGCTCATATGCCATATGTGGAAGAGAGGTGTAGCCTGAGTGTGTATGGCTCCACCTCCCGAGCAGGGGGGCTGAAAGGAAGAATTATCTTTGGATGGGATCAAACGCTTGTAATTAGAGTCGCCCTGGTCCTTTGAGCTGTTCATATCATCTGACACCTTCAGTCACGTTCGTTCTGTGATGATTTTCCCACTGTCCGTGATGAGTGAGCCATAGATAATGATAAAATTAAGTCAGTTTTATCATCTTACAGACAGGGACCGATGCATGCTTATTTGTACTTTTATTCGTTTCCCCTCCTGGTTCCCACAGGGTAGCCAGCTATGTCTTCCTTTTTCCTTCACCAATTCAAATACGGCAGTTTCATTCTGTGGCTGGCAGTCAGGTACATTGATCTCTCCAGTGCCGAAGCATCGGCTGCTTGTTCAAAAGCCAAACAAAATGCCGTGATTATGTTCCATCGTTGAGCCATGCTTTGAGGCTGAAGAGTGAGCTTCTCCTATCATCTCTGTCTATCAGTCACAGGTACTGGAGAAATTCCTGGGCTCCGCATCCTCACCCTGTTTCTTCTGACTAAAAGGTGATTTAAGAAATTCTCTGTTCTCATTTAAGAGTGCAAGAGCATTGTAATGTCAAGCTTAGATTTATTTATGGCCACCGAAGAGAGGGAAAAACCAACATTAAAGATGGGAAACCCTGGACCCAACAAAAGCCTCTTGAAATCTGCAGGGTGCATTCTCCGTGATGATGGCAGCGATGGTAAAGACGCTTCCTTTGGATTCAGGCGGGAGTTGGAAATGGAAATGGAAATAATGGAAATGGAAATGGAAATGGAAATGGAAATGGAAATGGAAATGGAAATGAAAGGAGTTGACTGCTGTCCCAGCAGTTTCAGCCCGGTAATGTCTCTTGTACAGCCGGAGACTGCAGTAGCCTGTGTTTACCTAGAGAACTCTTCAATAATGTATGGGCGGCTGAGGAGCGTGTTATAAATCCATCGGGATTGAAACAGCAGGAGATAGGGGCTGCTTTAATATCCAGATTGGCTCAGAAACTTATGCTCTGAGGGTTTCCCAGTGTGGCGTTACCATCACAGCAATCCTTCCATTTTGTACCCATCGACCCTTCTCCTCAGGAAGGAATAAAAGAAGATAAAATCTAAATTTTCACAAAAAGGAGCACAATTAGTCTACGGCAGTCGATAAAACTCCATCACTAATGGAATGGAAACTGAAAGAATGCAAAAAATGCGCTTTTTCCAGGCACAGATCTAGCTGTCCCTGAATACAGTTTGACTGTTCTGGCTGGCTGTGTGAGGCAGCGGCACGGCACGTGCTGTGTGGCTGCAGAGGAAAATGCCACCCCTGGTCCCCACAGGCAGGACAACGCTCCAACCAGGAACTGGAAAGTGCCATCTCGGATACAAACGTCGTCTTTAAATAATTTCTTCTGTGTCACACAGATTGGATTAAAAGTAAAGGATGGGATTAAAGGATTTCCTTTTTGTTTTCTCTTGTTTCGTTTGCTTCTCATTTCAGAAGCAGCCAGTGAAAAATCCCTTGGGGACAGAAAAGGAAAGAATTGTCTAAATACCATAATAGCTTTTCTTCTCGTAATTATGATTTTTTATCATAAAAACAAAACAACATATATCTCACTTCTACCTCTCTGTTCATCAAGTGTTAAGCATACTGCAGCTTTCACGAAGCGTTAAGTATACTGGAGCTACTGATGGGCAACTGGTGGCCATCAAGGGTTTTTTCCATCTACATATTTATTTATCTTTTCTGACACGGAAACATGTGCATACCCACCAATCTCATAAATTTAAAACTGAAGAAGATGTTGGTTCCACAAAGGCACTAAATTGTCTTCACTTTGCAGTTTGAAACATGCAGAAGTCTCTGTGACATCTTTCATTTCTGTCTTCTCATTTTTTGGCCGTAATGTCCATGTTACAGGGAGAGAGGGAGAGGGAGGGAGTAAGGGAGGGGGTTCTTGAAGGCAGGAGAGAGAAAGAGGGGAAAAAGGAGTTAGAACAAACATGGACATAACTGGGTCTATTTAACACCCTCCTCCCTTTTGTCTTCTCATTTGTTAAGAAAATTCCACTTCACCTTAACTTAAAAAGGATGAAGTAGACCTACATAGATGCACGCTCTGTGTACGTAGTGAGACATACTGATGTCGTAACTCCAGTTGTAATCGCTCCTCTGCATGTGAAGAGCTTTTGTTTGTCTTGGTATTTCTTAGCAAGGAATTTCATTTAGCATGCAGACAAAATCATGAGCGAATTTTGATTTCAATGGGAATTCCATAGACATGAGGTAAGAAATAAGGCAAGGAGGTTGCTCTACCGAAACAACAGGGACGGCGGAGGAAATGAATTGGGTGGTACAAGGGCTGCCTTGCTCTGGACGGTCAGTGTGGTCACAGATGGCATACAACCTAAGCAATGCCTTTGAAAAAGTCAACACGTGGTCTCACAAATATGTTTTTTGCAGGTTCTGGAGAGGGCCATCAGGGAGGGAGGGTTGAGCTGCTCGCCCTGCAATTGCCCTCTTGGTGGAAACTTCCCTCAGAGGTGCTAATTACTGATCAGTACTGACCCGGGCTGTGACACAAAAGGGCAGAGATTTAGTATACCGCCACAAATGCCCTGATTCATCCAGTCTGTAAGAATGTAGGACATGCCGTAACAGGTTCTGTCTGTCACACATTTGGCCAATAAAGTTCCTAATAAACAGATATAAATTGTTCTCTACCTTCCACATAAAGAAGGATCTAAAATACTGGGTGGTGTAAAAGTCAACAAAGAGGAACTACACCAGACATTAAGCAAGTGCAGGATATGGCCCAAAGAACATGGTTGCAGTCTCCGCTGTAGTATTGGAAAGACTAATTATTGATAAAACCAACAGATCTGAGATATTTTTGCTTGGCGTGCAGGTCTTTCAGACTCTGCTTTTAAGATTTAAAATAAGGAGCTCAGGGGTAAAGTTTGCGTATCTTTGTGTCTGTATATTAGAGGTACTTGTCTGTATGCTAAACACTTTTTATTCAGTTCAGTTCTTTTAAAAAATGGCTTCATCTTGTGCCTGTGAAATTTGAAGAATTTGAGAGACATACGATGATTAGGAAATTTCCCCAAAAAATGTTTTCATTTAAACTTAAATATAAATATTTTAAAGTGAAAAAACACCATGGTATTCTGCATTACAGTCATTGCTGTGAAATATTTCTAGTGCTCTGGCCCTCCATGACTTCTGATACTTGACAAGACAGCCTAGTCACACATCTACCGCAGGAGGAGAAAATACCTCAAAGGCAATCTGTGGTATTCATATTAGCACCTTCAGAAACATAACCCTGTTTTATCTACAGATGTAGGTAGCTTTGCTGAATCTCCATCGCCTCTGTTTGGAGAGGAAGGATAATAGATTCCTGATATTTTTTTTTTCTTAGACTGTAACACTGAGTTAAATAGATTTTTGTTTGCAGACGTCAATGGCTTCTAAACAATGCCACCGTTGTGAAGGCCTGCCCTCGACACTGCAGCTGCCTGGAGTGGCTTTCCTTTCGAGGAAACCGCTCCCAATTATCTTTCCCCTTAATGAGCATTCCTTATTTCTGAGAAGTTGTAAGCTAGAGGCTGAGGTTGTATTGTTATGACAGCGCAACTGTGTATTGATGTCAAGCTTGTAGGTCCCTTATCAGTTGTCTGCCTCAGCGTATTCAGTCTAGGACAAACATCGTTGAGGCGACTTCATTTGCAGAAGTCCCTGTAGTGCTCAGAAATCCCAGATGCTATCAGGGAGTATCAATAGACAGGGGTATAACATAACGAACTGAAACCTCATAGCCCCATGTGCTTTTGTAACTCCGAGACCTGAATTTTCCTCTGGGCAGCACTGTAGGACCAGCCGGCAACGGGAGATCCTTCGCTTGCACGCCGTGTCCCACAGCTTGCTCTTCAGCGGTGCTGGTGGCTGCTCTGGGCTTTGTCACAGCACATTCAGAAAGTTTTTTACACTCATAAAACTTCCCCATCGTTCTTGGGGCACGCCTAACTAAACTAAGTCTCTACTCGCAGAATTAGTTTCCAACTTGAAACTGTGGTTGGCTACTGTGGCAAAACTGAGTGCTTTGGGGTTGGAACTAGACGATCTTCAAGGTCCCTTCCAACCCAAACCATTATATGATTCAATGACCGAGGTCCATTCACCGAGACCTCATTGGTAACGATTCTGTATCTAGCACACGGACGCAACTCTACAAATATGACCATGATGAATACTACTACAAAGGTATATTTTTGCATTTCTCCAGAATATTTTTTCATTACCAGTAAGAAAAACAGTCTAAAGCTTCCAAGTATTTTGTGAAATAAAATTGTGAAGTTTTATTTGGTCAGTCACTTTTTAAAAATTTTGATTTAAAGGGCTTTATAGCACTGCATAAAAATACATTTCAAAATGAAAAGTGACTTTGAAAGAGAATGTCAGAAGCTTACCATGAATGACATCTTGAAAAGAATTATGACGTCTTGAAAAGAAGGTATTTCTATTTTTTATCCTAAATATAGGACTGTTATATCTAATAGTTTTAGACAGAAAAAACTTTGACTCTCGATGACATAGAGGTATCCCCTGTTCCTGACAGAGAACTAAAGATTTTTTTCCCCACTGCCTTTAGGTGCATGAATTTACATCCGTCATATGCCATACTGTGCTGGGTTTATAAGGCTGATAAAAATGATGTATGAGGGTCACATTACATTTTGAAAAGACCGTGTGTGGAAAAAAAGCACGCAGAAGGAGAAGGAGACAAAACGGAAGTCATTATCTGTGAAAACAGGCCCAGATTTGACAAACAAAGCTCAGCCCAGAGAAAACATGTACTTCTGCCTATACAGAAGCATGCGGCTTAATGGGGCTCATGTGGGCATTAGGCTGGCTTGGCAAGGACCGCTGCCAGAAGATTGAAACTGGAGCAAAACAGGAGGCAGATATAAATCAACTTCAAAAACGGAGTTGAAAGAAATACTAAAGAAAGAAGCGTTTGTTATATACAGAATTAAAAGCTAGCACCGGACAAGTATTCCCTTTTATCGTTGGTACGTGTCACTCTGCACTCAGAAGTGCTTCAGAGGGCTCGAAACCCCCCAGAATCGCATGTAAAAATCAAATATTCCATCCCAAGCGAGATAGATACAAAAAAGTCGCGAATTAGCCCCGTAGTTTAATACCAGATATCCATTCAGCTGTTACACAGGTTTTCTTCACGGTCTCTGCCGAGCTCGGATGTGCCAGCTGGAGCACCTAAATGCCCACCCAGTGGAGACGTCCATCGCTTCCCGCCCCTCCGAGAGCCAGAGCGGTCCCCACGAAGGGACAGCCTGAAGTCAGCGGTGCTTTTTGGTCCCCCTCCCCGCGCCCGCCGGCGGGACGCTCGGGGTGACTCTTTGCATGTATGCTCCCGTGGGTGGCAGCGGGAAGCTGTGCGGTTTCCGATGCTGCCCAGTGCTCCCCTGGCAATTTTTCGGCTGTGAACAATAGCGCTTTATGTGGGTGAGCGCTGCCGGACGACGCTGGGAGAGGGAGAGCAGCTGCGGCTCCCACCGTGCAGCACGATCCCCCCCTCACCCGGCTCTTCTCCGTAGCCGAGTCCCCCCCAGTTCCCCTGAGAGCAAATGGAGCCCCCAGATCCACCCCTGGAGCCGGGTGGGTTTTGCTCCTTGCCCTCACCGGTCGCGTTATGAAGCTGGAAGGACAGGGCTGCGTGTTCGCTGCCCTGCGCTGGCGTTCATTGCCCCCCGTCTTCTCCCTGCCACCTCCTGCCACTCAGATGGCAGCAGAGCGAGGTGCTTTGCCCGGACATGAAAGTCCCAGCGCCCTGCGGTGTTTGAGTACCGTGTCCTATGGCCTCTGCTTTACTGGCCATAACTGGCTTTTCTTTAGATCGCCACGGCTGGCGTATTTTTCTCCTCTGGGCTTTTCGGTATAAAGAAATTGGGGCACTACCTGCAACCAAGGGAGTGCCTGCAATCTGGCCTTCTAGGAGAAAGAGGACATGTGCTAAAAGGACATGTCCCGGCAAAACCCTCCAGAAGGTCTCGTTTGCCTTCCAGACACGCAACTCCAGTGCAAACCTCATGCTAAACATGAAGATCCAGCTTCTCCCAGTTGTTCTCTATCATTTGTGTGTTTTGGCTCCCCTGTAAACTTCAGAAACTGTAATCAAAGGTGTTGCAAAATCCGTCTGTACTTCCCCTCTTCAACGGGAGCTTGCAAGAAGGAACATGACTGCCTGCCCTGGTGGTTGCAGCTCTGCCTGGCAGGTGGAGACTTGTGGCCTGATCTCCGTCTCCCGGGCTCCGCACGGCTCGGTTCTCCAGACCAAGGCATTTGCTATTCTCTTTCGAGAAGCGCAACAGCTACCACGGGAGCTGTGAAAAGCGGCTTGCATGGAAAGATGCTGACGACTCTCTTTTCGGGAGTATTACCTAGCCTGCCTTTTGCAGCCCTGAGCATCTCCGGAGCTTACTCCTCTGGCCACGCTTCCCGGCGGCCCCTCGGAGGCTGCTCTGGCTGGACTCGCTGTTGTGGGGCACGGCTGAACCTGCCTCTCTGGTTCGGAACAAGGGATGACAGGACAAGGTATAGGAGACACGGGAAGCTCTGGCACAGATGGCAAAGAAAATGTAAACAAAGAGGTGTGAAATCTGTCTTACGCTGAAAAAAAATCCCAGAGTGGCCCTCGTAAATGTGCATTATTCCCTCCTTTGCAGTAAACATTTACTCAGGTGCCACTTTACTGTCACCATTTCGCTCCTTCTTACACAGAATCCTTCTTTCTTCTTTTTTTTTTTTTTTGATACGTATCCGGCTTACCAGTGGCTCCCAGCCGCAATTCCCTGACGTGGATGCCGGCTGCCGGGGGCTGGGGGCAGGTCTCGGGTTGGAGGGAATTGAGCACCACTGATTCAATTAGCCTCCTGTGACTCACAGCTCAGAGAAGTGCCAGGAATTGATGGGCTTGGGAAAGTACTTATTTTTTTCCTAATCAGGAAAGAGCAAATCCCAGGAAGCCCAACAGAGCATATGAACATCAAAGAGTCCAAGAAAGCCAGGCTGGCCGAATCCCAGTACTGTGGAGGCGAGCCCAAGCAGCCTAGCAGGACTCAGTAGAACCAAGAAAACCTCATGGTATTTTCAACATCTGCATAATCCAGTGAGACAATAAATTATTTGTCACCTAGTTGCAGAGAGCTGATTTTAAAGTCGAGGTCTGGGAAATTGTTGGCAAGCTTACAGCTTTCCAGTTTACTTCTTTTTTTTTTTTTTACCTTTTTTTTAAAGGCTCCAAACATTGAAGAAACACTGAAAAACCAAAAGTATCTGAATAAATAAAGTTCTTATTTTAATACAACTGCTTAATTTTGCAAATCATAGACAAACCATTGATTATTTTTCTGTTGTCAGTACAACATTTTGTTGAATTGCTAGTAGATTATATTATTTCCAGGCTAAGGATATGCTTTTGTCTGCCTGTCAACAAACATATCTGTTATTGCAACAGAAGATCTTGTATTCATGCTGCAGAAGACAAGATAATGAAGAAGCCATTATCAGAAATAGTCATTTTTGTAGCTACAGCTATTCTGTCATAATTCAGGTCACCAGCTTCTGTAATTCCCCCAGAAAAGGAAAATCAGCCATCCCAGGCCTGAGAAAGAAGTGTTTGCTTCTCGACTCACATACAGAAGAAGAAGGAGACAAAAAAAGAGCTAGGCTGATGTACAGAGATGAGCAGCATAGAAAAATAAATACTGATAACATTTATTACAGAGCAAGAAGTTTTGATGTGGTGGTGAGGAATTTCCTTCTTCCTAGGTGTTTTACCTAAGGTCAAGGGTAGGACAGACGATATTAAGTCAGCAGAAAAATGTGAGCTCCCAAGAGGTCTACCCCCCTGCTTTGACTTGGACATGGGCATTAGTTGGTTTAGGAGGGGACAGCTTTAGAGAAGTCACAATCTATAACTATTCACGTGAGCTAGAAGATTGGTTCACCACCATTAAACACTATCACAATTTCATTTTTATTACTTCAACTCAAATGATGGATAGATAAATAAAGATTTGTATGAGTGGTTTGCTTTATCTAACCCACCCCCCAAAAAAAAACCCCGAACAGTAAAGACAACACCAGCAACGATTTCACCAGAAGCACTGTAATTCCAGAGCATTCATTTTCCCCAGGTATTCTGATAGCTTCTTTTGAGATCATCGAGAGGTAAATCTGAGGTTACCTGTGATAATGAATGAACCTGAGGAAAAAAAGTAAATATAATAAACCCAGCAGACTGGAACAGTAAAGCTGTCTCACTGAGACAGAGGGCAGCAGCTGTGAAGAAGAAAGTGCTCATTGCTCTTTGGTTAGAATTGATTTTTTTCTGGTTAAGAGATAGAATATGTTCCTTTTTCTGTGTTCTTACTGAGACTCAAGAAGAATTAAGACTGTGGAAAGAAGACCTATTAATCTTGAGATAACGTCTGTCTTCAAATAACTACAGTATGAAATTGCAGAGCATAAAAAGCGATGACCATCACCCAGAACCAAGGTGGGAGCAGTTCTGTTCAGTCTGGTGCTCTTCAATAAGGCTGGTGGTAAAATGACACCCAGGATGCTCCAGGCAGATGTTTCCTCCTCATCTTCCCCTCCCCATCGGGCTCAGATCTGGAAATATCCACCCGCATTCCTGCTTTTATAACTGGCTATTCCCCCAATAAACACAGGCCTTGTCACAGTCTATCGCTAGCAGGCCTCGCTCATGGATATCTTCATTAACATCACTGCAAACATACCTGTAGGACAGCTTTAAAGTTGAATTTTGTTGTAGTAGTTACGTTTAGGGGAAACAGTTATTCAGTTATTCCTGTGTTCTTTACAAAGGCTAGCAGTAGGTCTTAGTGTCTGCAGCTGTATTTTTAACCGTCGTGAAGATCAGCGGGTTTATGAATAGAAAACGTGTCGGTCATAACTTCATTCAGAACCTAGAAGGGACCCACAATGCCTCTGTGCCGGTGCTTCTGCAATTTTTCTGCATTGGCTGATTTGTTGCATGCTCACTTACACCCTCAAGTTCAAGGCCTCGGATGACTCCAACTGCAGCGGCTTGTGTTTGACATATTTCGATATATCAAGCGTGCCATGAATAAATGATACAGGTACATCTCCACGGATGAAAAACCACTACAGTGGTAATCATGCTGAATGGGGGAGAAGAAGTCAGCGTACGGTTTTATTTTTGTGGTGCGTGCGCTGCAGGGTCCTCCATCGGCCACCACATCCGCACCGCAGAGGGGACATGCCACACAGGCTTTGATGGGCTTCCAGCAACCAAGCAGGTCATTCTCCATCCAGCAGATGTTGGAGTCAGCACCTGACATGAGCCTGGTGCCGTATCAGGTTCTGACTACCGGCATGCTACCAATTAACCCCATTATTTATTATGTGAAACAAACAAAAGCCAGGAGTGTAAACTGAGAGAGTGGGGTAAGGAGGAGACATGAGTGGAAGCAAATACTCTTCAAAAGGCTCTTAGATGTTGCTAGATTTATTAACTTATTCCCTAAGTTTTCCTGCCAAAATAAAATTTGGCAAAAGAGGATTGTTCTTTAAAACGTTACTGAATGAGCACAACGTGGCAATATCAGTTTTGAAAAGACTTTTGAAGAGCAGCCGACTACTTTTTCAGTTATGTTGCCATGGCTTTCTTGTTTATTTTCTGCCGCCAGGCTGGATTTGATCTGTTTGCTTTGGGTCGTTCAGCTTATGACATAATAATTAACATTGTTTGCTAGCAAAACACATTATCAGGAGGAAGTGTGATCTAAAGGTTGGTACAAAATTAGGAGCCTGGAGAATGGCATCTTCTTCCTCACAGAGACAATAATAAAGCCTGATGACATCACCTCTCTTTACCGCTGTTCCCTCATCTGATTTGTCTGCTTGACTTTTCACAGAAGACATCCCGGAGACGGTGAACAACACCTACAAGGGGTCCCAGCTTCAGCTGGAGTTTCTGAGTGTTGCCCCTGTTACTTCTCTCAGTGCAATCCCGACAGCATCCTTGTCCCAGTTTTAAAGGTGGACAGGAGAGGCACAGCTCAGGTGTCACGCAAGGGCATGAATAAGAGTCCTGAAGTATAAGGAATAATAAATAAAATTATATGACTGCTTGGCCCAGAGGCTGCTAATTAGGACAAGGCTGTGCAGGCTATTTAGCAGACTCAGGTATGTGGGAAATAAATCAAATGGAACAAAATGATTAAGGTTGAAGCAGCACAACAATCTGGAAAAGGAGACGAAATAGTAGGATCTGTACTGAAGGTATGTGCAATTGAAGGTAAGGAGAAATAACAAAAAGGCTCTTACAGTGATCCGTAAAAGAACGTTTTTAAGATTTCAACTGAACAAGTTAAAAAAAACCCAAACAAAACAAACCAACAGGGAAAGCCATTTTAGCCTGAAAAAAAAAAAAAAAAAAACAACCAGGAAAAGAAAAGCCCATAGAATTGCTGGAAGTCAAGTTAAAGTGCAGCAACAGGAGCCTTAAATTCTCTAGAAACCACTAAAATTTTTCAGTATGATCTAGGAAGGAGAAAATTTCCTTCACAAGTGGAACAAAGATTAATTTACTGGAGGAAGGAGACCTTATAACATGCAAGGAGAATTAGAGTGGCTTCAAGGAAGAGAAATCATGCATTTCTTCCTGTGATAACAAAGTTGAGCAGAATATTGAGTAGCATCTAATACTTTTCATAAGGTTAAAACAATTTTTGAATTTCATGATGTCTCAGGAATAATTTCCAAGCAACATATCATTTGTACTGTTATTTGATTTTTCAAAGTATTATTAAAATAGCGCAATTTTTTTTTTGTAGTGCCTTAGATATGTATATGAAAAAAAGAGTGAGAGAGAGGGAAAGAAAGAACGGATTTCACTTGTGCCAATACTGCCAGCAAAAATAGAGGATTCTGTAGATTCTAATTATCCTTGTTTTTCTAATTTCCCAAATCATTTTGATATGGACATGGAATGGTGACTGATTTCTAAAGCTACATTTGAAAAAAAAAAAAAAAAGTCTAACAAAAATAACATAGCAGACCCAGATAAACCCCAAGTTACCTGAAAAATCAGTGGGGGTTGCAAAAACTTAATGTGCCCACTTTGGTGGTTGAAGGTCTCCTCCCTCCAGGCTGCTTGTCCAGGTCACACGTGGGCTGTGGTCAATGGAAGCACCATATGCGGTAGCGTACCATGATCGTCTGGGATTTCATGATGTATTTTTATGACTGAAATGATGGATATTTCAGCCTTTACTTAGATGCCATCATCTTCCTCTGACTTTGGGGAAAACACTTAGTAGGGCACGTGTAATAGTTACATTTTTTTTGCTTAAAAATACTACATAATTAGGCAGTTTCTTCCATTTTTCTTTCCCATCTTCTTTTGGATGTATTTAACCCCTTTTTTACCACCCACTGAACAGTGTAATATATATAGTAGGAGTTGGTAGATTTTTGACTGACATCTGCAGTCCAAATCTGGTCTTTCACAGCAGGGAGAGCGCTTGGCACTTTTGGAACCGGCGGAGGCCAGCAGGTAAAATATTACGGACAGGGACTGAGAGCAAGAGGGTTTCCTGCCAGGGGAATGAAGACAGTGGTGTTCCCAAGCAACAATCCTTCTATTTCCTCCCCAAAAGCACGGCTGGGGCTATTACTGCAGAAGGAGGCGATGTGCAAGGAGATGTGCGGCTTAGTGCATTTATCCTGGGACCTTTCCCCCATCGCTGGCCCTGCTCAGCCCTACTTGCCCTCCTCTTCAGACCTTCGTAGGGTCAGCCATGGGAGGCCAGTGGGGTGACCGAGGGACTGACCTTCCTCACCCACGTCCCACCAAGCATCCGTTTCCCTCAGCATCTGCAGCCATCCAGGTTTGCCCACCAATTCTGCAACAGCAGAGCACAGGCAAAGAATTTAACAGCTTGGATCTCTCCCTGTTTGCCACAGTGAATATACATGGATGGCATGAGCTGGTTTTATAGCCTCTGGGTCTAATACGTTGAGATATTATTCCCCTTGTAGATAACATCTGGGGCTATGGTAAAATCTGTTAATTGTCGTAGAGTCAGGTGCTAGCAAGGTGATTCGGTTGCTTCCCTCCTGGAGATTGCTGCCTAGTCCAAGGTCACCGCAGCACTCTCAAAACGCCCCCTCTGCCTGCTTAATCATATAATTTTTCCCCTTTTTTTTGGAAGGAATTCCTTCTTTGTGGCACTTTGTCTTCACAGGGAAACCTCATTGCCGTAATGAACGAGCCCCAAGATAAAAAAGCACGACGAGTTTTTATTTTCCTACTGTTAATTGCAGCAGATATGTAAATCTCAGCTCAGAAGAACATTGAGCATTTTTCAATGCAATGATGGGTTTTGTGTTATTCATCTCCTCCCTAAGGCAAGGTGGCTGATGACTTCAGACATGAAAAGCTAGCGAATAAGAGCCTGCTAACAGTAAATTTCTGTTATGGATACCCCTGATGGAAAGCGGTAGCAAGGGGTTTTTCTAACCTGTACATATCTATATCTATCTATATCATCTATATCAATATCAATATCTACCTCTAGATATCTCTATATTTATCTGCTTTAGAGCTTAACCCCAGCCTTGGAGTGCTTCCAGGAGGGTGCTGTGTTCTTAGGTGGAACCTAAGGTTGTGGCAACTAGTCTGGTGTGAAAAGAAGTTGCAAATCAGAAACAAACCTGTGTGCTGTTAACCAATATATACATCACTCGACTCAACGAAGACAAATTTTTAATTTGAAAAGCATTCCTTCCTGAAATTGATGCTGTAGCGGGTAGAAATTCAAACACGTTGCCTTTGCTGTGCAGAATTCGGGTTAGGTAATGAGCACCAGAGAGTTTTCATTGACAGCCTGCCTGAAAAGTTTTATGCTGTTTGAATATTGTGATAGTTATTCCAAGTTTCTTCAGAGACCTAACGGCATATAAACAACAAGCCAGTGTGTAAAGAAAGACGCTCAAAGTAGCATGAAGTTTGTGTAGTGTTTTCTTCAGAAAGTAAGTATTTTCTGCAAACAAAGGGAGCAAAATAAACATGCAACTTCCAGGCAGTTGAGATTGCTTTGTAGAGCCTAAAAAAGCTTGCTTGAGGGAAGTACCTTCTGTTGCAGACAAAAGAGTTAATTCACCAAAGCTATGGAAAGAACTCTCTTCCCCAAAGAAAAGATCTAATGACCCCTATAAAGAGAGCCATATTGCGATGCTGTAACCTGATTAGAGGGAAAGAGGGTCTTTGTGTCTTTCAGTCTCTGCACTAACAGGAAAACAAGGTGTTCTGCAATAAATAGGAAACCTTTTTCTAAAGCTTTATGGTCTTCTGCGCTATTTTACAAAATACCCTATATGTTACTCACCTCAAAAAGCCACAATTGAAGTGAAGTGATTCTTCTCTTTTCAGACGTCGGGCTGGCGGGGAGAGCAGGGTTAGCAATGGGAAAGCCAAGAAGCTGCTCCTTTGAAGCACGCAAATGCGATACTCTGATTTTAGGGCAATTGCTGTATGTTTGGGGCACAAGGAGATGGGAACGTATCTTGCAGCAGGAGGAGTGCCTTCGGGTCAGCCCGCAAATGGCCCTTGGGTGGGGGCGCAGGGCTAGGGACGGCTGTCCCCAGAGCCGGAGGAGATCGGCCCCCTTGCTTTAGGGAGGAGATGACTGAAAGGCAACATGCAACTGGGCAGAATGAAGAAGGAAATACAAGAGGTAAGCTAGGCTTGCCCATCCTCGTGAGCACAAAAATAATGGCAAGGGGCGTTGGGTGGATGGGGGTTTTACATTTGCCATGATTTCATGGTACACACGTTCACTCAGTGACTGGTGGAATTCAGCCCAAGACATTTTGCGAAGTTTAGCATGATTTTAAAAATAGCACTTATTTTTATTGAAAGAAGGATTAGAACTTTTTTTTTAAAAAAGACATCTCCCTACCCAAGAAAATAACAGGTATGGAAGGGAACTGTTGCATTTCAGAGCGGAAACCGAGGAAAAAATTGTCCTTTGGGAGAGCAGTTCAAGCAAATAGCTGTGTGATGCAGGGTTTTTAACTCCCTCCTCTAATGCAGTTCATACCAACCACTTTTAAAGAAAATTAGAGTTGATGGACCATTATGTTTAGTCCCTGTGACTCCTGGGAGCCAATTTGTGTTATACTATGCAAGCTTTTTTACAATTACAGCCAGTAGTAATGCCGTACCCGGTAGCTGCCTGTTGTTTAAATGAAGGGAGATGAGTTCTATTAAAGATCTGGTTTGATTTCATAAAAAGGTGATGTATTTGCCTGAAAGAAAAAAAATCCCTGTATTCTGCTTTTTTCAAATGCTCTTAGGATGAAAAGGGAAAATAGGAGGCTGTTAGGAAAGAGCTGAAAAGCCAGGAGAATGCTAGGCTAAGCCACAGTTTGCAGCACCAGCTCCAAGTCTCCCTGTCGGTGGCTTTCCTTGGAAGGGTGGGGACAGAAAAAGCAGGAGTCAGGGCGAGGTTTTGGAGGAACCTCTCTGCTCTTCCTGTCTAGGTGGCTTAAGACTGAGTACACTGGGGTCGGGGAGCCCTGGGACGAGAAAGGCTGACGTGCAATTCCTCGTGAGGGATTTTTGTGAGCTGACTTCGGATTTGGCAGAAAAAGAACGTCCTTTAGGTCAGTTTGATTTTCCCTCAGTGTGTTTCTGCCTTGCTCATCACTAAGTCCCTTTTCTGGTAAAGTTTTTGCTCTCTAGCTGTAAAGTGGTCACTCAGAGGACGGGCCTGTCTGGTGGAGGGGGTGAACGTCTGTCTATTGTCATGACGATCCGTCCCTGCCTGTATTTGCAGAGGTGGGTATTTTTCCACCACCTAGACATCAAAGCTAGCAATCCGCCTATTTCCAGCTGCCGAGAGGGCAGTGAAAAGAATAATATTTGAGAGAGGGATAGGTTTTGTTGTCTTCTGAATTCTGAATGAGTGTAATAACTGTGGGTGTGAGAAGGGGCTCACTGAAAGGAGACATCTCCCACGAATATTTGTCTGTGATCGTCCTATCTAACAGACCCCACTTCCTCCTTTGTTTTTAGAGGGCGGTCTGAAAAGCTGAATTTAGCGTGTTCTTTTCCCACGAGAGTCAACGGGTGTGGGGAAAAAAAAAATACATGCAGTGCCTCCTCCTCAGCCTCGACTTGCAACCAAAACTTTATTTCCCCTGGCATTAAACGAGGTGAGCGGTCTGGATCAACACATGGTCAACAGACCATCCTCACAATTCACCTTCTGAAGGCGACAGCTGTTGCATGTTCTCTAGGGCAGCATCAACAGGGTATATCAGGCCTCAAAGAGCTATACATTACCACTAACAAACTTTGTGTCTAGGTAGGGATAAACCGGATAGCTAGTTTAAAGCATTTCCCTTGCTTTGCCGTCATTGATACTACTGAAGTATAGATAGATATACGCTAAACCTCTAGGTATGACTATAAACACAAATGCTAAAGTTAGGTATTATTTACTTGCGCTGAATGAGATTTGCTAAGTATTCAGGTGTGTTCATAGAGATGATAAAAAAAGAAAGCCCTCGAACTTATGCCATCCTCTTTCAGTCCTTCCAAAGCACGATAAGGGGAAGGAGATAGCAAGCAGCAGGGGAATTTGTGGGAATACCAGAAGGGAATAGCTTGAAGAAAACAAGAGCATTCAACAGTACGTCTAGTAAAATGGATGTTGATTGTTTTGTGAGTGTTTTCCACAGATAATGAACAGAGAAATTTTGACACAGCGTTAATTACAAAAAATAGGACCGCACTCTAATGGCTAATTACTACCCATGTAAGCTGACAAATGGCAAAGCCTCCCAGTTTCACTATTAATAAGCTGCATCCAAGAGCTTGAATTAAGACGCCGGTCTAGAGAATGAAACACATGCAAATATCTTAATGCTTTGAGAAGCCCTCTCAGCACCCAGGTTTAGCTGGGTAATTTTGCTCTTGTGCCTAATCTGCCCACGCATCCCCACGTCAACAGGCAGCTCATTAATCAAATCTCCCACTTTGTTTTCTTCTCATTTGATATCACAGCAGGGCATTTCTCTCAGCAAAATAATCTGAGTAGACAAGAATATGCCCTGGGCTGGAAAAATCTCTGCCCTTGGAATGAGCTTCTGGCAAGCACGTCAGATGAAAAATGAACCCAAAAGGGGGGGTGGGCATGAATGAGCGTGACACCTCCTCCTCCTCCTCCTCCTCCTCCTCCTCCTCCTCCTCCTCGTATGGAAGTGCCCTCACTTGGGAATGGGGACGGAGTTGCAAAATGCTCATTAAAAAACCCACAAATATTTATTCCAGAGCTAAGATAAGGAGCCATTACCTCCCTGAAATACATCATTAGGTGCATGAACGTAAAACCAATAAAGTAATTACTCTCAAGGAAAGATGATGTTTACTATTTTAGGCTGTGAATCTCTTCTCAGCAGTCGAAGGGGTAAGAAGATCAGCTGCCCTTGCTGGTGCGTTGCCTTAAGATATTATCCCTTACAATATTATAAATACATGAACTACAGTGAAAAGCACAAACTGTTGCCAGTACCATCGGGATCATCTCCTTTCCTCTGTTTCTTATGCTTGCCAGACACGAGCAGCAATATATGGTGTGAGACTGAGGAGAGGGGATGAAGCACAAGACCTAAACCCACCCGTATTAATTCATTGTGCTTCAGTCACACCAGTGCCTCAGCCACATGCCTCCTCCAAGAAGTAAAAATCCCTTCCCAGCTAGTTCATTGAAGGTCACTGCCACATCCGGAACCGGCAGAAACGTCCCACCGGCGTATCAGCTACTTGAGAAGCTCTGGGAACTGTCAAAAGGCGGTCAGCAAACAGGGCAGCTCCTATCAGGCATCTCTGACACGCAGCAGCAATCCTAATCTAACGTTCGTGGCTGCATTTTGGATTAAGTTGTGAGAAACAGCGGCTTTCCCGCTGCTCAGGCAGTACAGGCATTATTACTGGCCCTTAAAGCTCTGCAAATGAGCATCGCAGTTCTCGACGGTAGAAACCAATGATTCTCCCTCCAGTTTTGGGATTCCCTGTGTCCGGTGTAGCTTTTAGACCGAGGGAGATTTTTGCTCTGAGCAGCATTAACTGCTTTAAATCCTGCTTTTGCTCTGGCTGGCAAAAACTTCATTTTGTGTAATAGAGGGGAAATGCTGGGGAGTGAAAGGAGGAGAAAGAAAAAGACTGCACTAATAATTTCTGGGTAATTAAACTGGCATGGTCGAGAAACAGAGAGCAAGGCAGATGAGGACTAATTCTAACTCTAAACCATTACCAAAACCTATTTTCCACAGCGGCAGGAAGTCAATGATGTAAGTGGAATTTCCTACAGCTTAAGAAACAGGATAATGGAGGTTGACATGTGAATATCTGGAATTGCCTTAACAGTGATCAAGAATTTTCTTGGGTTTAGCCACGGGTTTATTAGTAGAATTCTTTCCCTTTTTTGATTTTTTTTTTTCTGTTATTATAAATATAACTATTATGTTATCTTGAAAGCAATAAAACCTTTTATATCACATTTGGGTTTATATTAACAGTTAATGTTGCTATTTGATCTGGCTGGAACTCAAACTAGCGTGTTCAATGCATAAAGGCAATGCACAAAACTGCACTAAAAGATTGAAGTGGCGAGGCAAAAAGAAGGTGTCATAATATTTTTAGTTATTAAGTATAACACATTCTATGCCTATTTTAGTGTCTAACAGTGGCCTGTCCATCTGCTAGCATGGGAGTCTGACAGACTGGATTTTTTACCCTATATTTCCTTCTTGCACTGTAAGAGGGATAAGGACAGTAAGGAGGTGGGTGGGTACACCAGGCAAAGGTAGGACTTTTACTGCCCTCCAGCAAGCCCACCAGAAAGTGGACCTGTGTCAGCCTACTGCAGCACATCCTAGCTGCAGAGTCAATGCAGTTTACCAAGGAAATTAGATGACGATTTGGCCTCTGCTCCTGGGGCAGCGTACTAAAATGATGTTTGCACCTTGGGTTTCTGGCAAAGCCACCGTCGATGACATACACGCATCTCAAAGTATCAGCACAGTTTTGCGCAGTGACCCAGGGCATTAAACCGTATGATATTCAAATGTATATCACAGCCCAAATGCTTCACTTATGCGTTTTAATACTATCAGACATCTTTCCTCAGGAATGGCTGTGACATATGGAGACAAATTCATTTTTGGAAGAAGAAGGAATAGTTTCAGAAAGAAAATGTGTTAAAAACAGAAGGAGGGTGGGTTTTCTTTGGAACACCACGATTTAAAACCTCTTTTCCAGCCACATGTGAAAAAAAGAAGTTGCAAACTTAATTGCCACTTAATTTTACACAGACTGCATTTATATATAACAGTTGTGATTGCTGCCTGCTGATTGATTAATCTTTGCTCAAGCACTGGGTTGGGGTTTTTTTTGGTTGTTTGTTTTTTTGGGTTTGTTTTTTTTTTTTTTTTTTTTAATTTTGCAGCTGCCTCTGCAAGTGCTCCTCATCCTGACCTGCCTTACTCTGTGCTCGTCGCCCATGACCTAGTGAAACCCTGACGCTGGGTGAAGTCTCTGCAGTAAGAAGCAAACAAATCCCCCATTCCACAGTGGTTTTATACCTTAAGGTTTTCTTCACTAGATCTTTCTGGACTCGCAGCCCAGAAGAACCGATGACTTCCAAGGGTTGGAAAAGAATTGGTCATTTGTAATTGGAGGGAGAGAAACCGATGTCAAAAACATCCCCCGACCTTCAAGTGCCAAGAAGAAAGATGAGTTTTGAGCGAGATGTTGGCTCCTCTCTAATCCTCTGGGATACGGTACAGCTGATCTTCATCACAGAGAGGTGCTGATGTAGTGGAGGGAATATACAGGACAATGTGTAGCCCAACAGGAGATACTCTGTCAAATTCAGCATGCATTTGAGGGAGGGGGGGAATACTGAGAACACAACCCTGTTAGACTGTATGTAACAGCAGGAAATAAGTGGGAAATCAGTGTTTACCTGACTTTGTCATTTAGTATTTTCCAGCAGCACGGTTTCAGATGGGGAAAAAAAGATTTGGCTTGTAACTACCTTTATTTCTCTCTCTGTCAGTGTCCCTCTACCGCGACCAATTAGGACCTCTTGCTGTTTCCCACATCTGTATCTTACAGGTACCACCAACAGGGAGAAGTTATTAGACTCCTTATGCAAGTGACTGTGTTTTTCCCAACTATTTATTGCCTGTCCCTCAGTACACACCCTGTGCTAGGACGCGTTCCCAGGCAGAGCCATCAGATGCATCTTGAAACAGTTGAGCAAAAAGACCATTTAAGTGCATCAAGTCAAAACAGCTACTTGCACAAGGAAGTACCTACCTGCATTCAGGAGCACGGTTTGCGTGTGCGTATATGAATAGCTTGAGAAAATAATGCAGAAACTAAGGTCTGAAACTTCAGCTTGCTGTATAAAATGTAGGGTTAGCAAGAGCACTTTGTTACATACTAGCTGCATTCTGCAAGTTAGTCTTACGGACGTTTCTCCCTATTTCATTAAAGATCACCAAGAAGCAACAGCCATAGCCCACATTTAGTACGTATGAGGTCGTAAGAGAATAACATTGCACTAACGCACCTCAAAGACCTAACACAAGTGTGAGACAAATTATTGCAGAAATACAATTGTCTCCAAGCTGCTTTTTAAGGAACAAAACGTCCACACAGGGTATCACAGAATGACACAAAATAAAGACATGAGCAATGGATCACCGTTCGGCATCTCCTCCAAAGCATAACACCTCTAGAGACCCAATTCTCTTTAGCATCATGCCGGGGCACTGGCTTAGGAGCAATAAGGAAAGGAAAATGCCGCCTCTTAAATCACCAGCATCACTTATTAGAACACTTAGGTTTTCTTTGGAAGTTTCCCAAAGGCAGACCAGCCCTGAAAGCTACATTACTTTAAGATGTGGCAAGATCACAGCCTGAGACACCATGGCTGCAACATACATTACCATCTGTAGCCGTCATCCCTCCTTAGATTACATCCACAGTATAGTATGTGGAGGTGCAGGGGGCCGTTTTCTGTATGTCTTTCCTGTTAGTTCAGCCAGGTTTAAAACAAAAGCTAATCTTTGACTACAGACTCCTTTCACAATTTGAATACCATGAAGTAACTTCCGACAGTGACTTGTTTCCTATGATGCTTTTTAGTAGAGCTAATGTAGGCAACACTGCGCTAATTTTAAAGCAAGGGAGGCTTTGAGGAATGAAACTTTTCAAGTTTTGGTCAAACCTAGATCTTAACGAGGTTACTGCTCAGTGCTTGACCAGCCTTTAGGGGACTTTTAAATCAAAGCGAGTAAAGAAACCGAAGTTCCAAGTGTGAGACAGGAAACAGAAAAGGGCAGTGTAAATGGAGAAGTTCTTACTCAGAACAAAACAGAACAGGCTGGGATAAATTTTTTCCGTGGGATAAAGTACAGACATGCCAGCAATATGATCATAATGCAAAACAAAGCTCTGCAAGTTTATTGCATGGAAAACAAACAAACCAGCAAACACAGTGTGCTTTATTTCATAATCTCTACTATCTTCCTCCTCCAGGGATCAAATCCACATCTGGTATAAAATATCATTTTATTATCGCAATGGAGCTACACGAGTTTACTGAAATTTTGCATCTGTCCTTTCATGCTCAGAAATGTTTTTGGGGCACAGGCTACCCAACGTCTGATGTGGTCTGCACCGGCACCCATACTTGGATCACCAGAAGCTGGGTAAGTGCGGAGCGACACAGCACACAACACAACCATTTTCTGCATCTTCCAGTGGTTGGCCTTTTTAAGAGACTTTCATAGCACAATTACTGTATTTTGGGTTTGGCAGGAAAATAGCTCTGGGCAGGTGTAAAGGAAGCTTGGACTGGGTCAGGAGAAATATGGCCAAGAAAGGAAATGAGTTCAGTCTGGAAAAGAAATTAGGACAAGGACATAGGGATCGGTAGGCCCAGAAGTGGGGCTGAAGCAGAAAACAAATGGAAGGGGAAACCCAGAAAGGATGCAGCAGAGAGAAGGTGGGGGGCGAAGAGGAAACGCACATGTTCAGGGAGTAATTAGGTGACCGTGGTAATGAAAAGGAAACAGAGAAAATCCAAAACAACATGGGAAAGATGTAAAACTTTTTTTTTCTTTCCCCTAAGCCGTAAGCTGAAAGCTCCTCTTGCAAAGAAAAAAAAACCCAAACTGCATCTAAGACAGGCTATCTGAAACTTCCAGTGCACACGAAACAGAAGTCTTCATTTGCTGCCTCTGGTCTGAGACATTTAATCTTTAATGACACAGATGTGAGAATCGTATGGGATTTAAGCTTATAATCTATTGTTAATAAGTACCTCTGAAACACATAAACCACTATGCTATTCTCCTGTGTGAAGAACTGAACCGTTACTCCCCAAGCACCTAGGGAAAGGGTTGGTTTTAATTTGAAAATAAGCTTCTTCACTCGAGTATGCTTTCTGCTTCTGAGTGGTACATTTGACACTGAAATATCTTCCTTTCAGAATCATTACGGTATACAAAAAGTTATCAGCTTACAAGCTTTTGTTCATAAAAAAGAGGAGGTGCTGAGGAAAAACGACAATTTATAGAACAAGAGACCAGGGTTTAAATTCAATTCAGAGTTTTATAAAGAGGGTCTCCCTAGTTTCTCAATAACGTGAGAATAGTCTCGAGTTTCCACTTCCAGCTCAAAATGAACTTCAAAATAAAGTTAATACAATCATCCTTCTGGTTCTGATCAATCATACCCTGTCTCCGATGGGAGACGGAGGTGCAGGAAAACCTACAGCAGACAATTACGGAACACCCGCAAGGCAGTCTCTGGTTCAGAGGGAGCTCCTGAAGCAAAATACTCATGTCTTTTTGAAACTCTTATTTTGTTGGGGTCTTTTTTGTTTCGTTTTGTTAAATCCTTACTATTGTTGCACTGTTAACAATTTGCTTAGGGAAAAGGTGGGATGAAAACCTAGTCTGAGGTTGAAACAGAGAAAGTCATGTTTTAAGCTGTGCCTTGCAGCAAGGACTCATTTCCAGTTTACGATTCTTACATGCCCTGTTGCCTTGTGTCTCTTTGTCCATAAGGGGCTGAAACCAGAGAAGGGAAACAGTCTGAATGGAAATGAAGTCATTCTATTTATTGCACTGTTCTAAATAATGCTATATGAAAAATAATAGTATAATGCTATTGATGTTGTCATGACGAAAGAAAAAGTTTTACTATGTCAGGAAACTCCTGTGATACAGAGATCACTCCTTCCTTAAATATAAATGTTCTGCCTCAAAATGGGAACAGTTAGTCTTTTTGTGGATTTTTTTTTTTTTTTTTTTTTTTTTAGAGGACTGCCGGAATTATTCACTAAGGTAAAATACTCTATTTTCTCCTGCTCAGAATTACCAAACTGCTTCTATTGGAATAAATAGTAAATAAAACCACCAGAAAGCTGACCTCCAACAGGGAAAATTTCAGCTCAATATTTAGGTTTGATATTCTTAGAAGAAATGAAAACCATAAGCATAGAGGCACTTGGCAAATGTAAGAAGAGGCGGTCCAGCCATCCACCATCTTTTTTTGGCCTGCTTAAAACTGCCTTTTAAGACACAGTTTCTAATTACGTCAGTTCACGGCCTTATCTGCTGAAAGGAGACATAGCTGCGCGGAAGGCAAGGGGTCTGCATCAGTTTTTACGTACAACAGATGGATGTTCATCTAATGTTGGCGATATTGATATGCAAGTATTTGTTTGCGGGGAGTTCTTCTGCAGCAAGAGCTACAGCCCATTTCTAATACACAGGTTGTTTTATCAGAATATCTTCCTGATGACTACCTGCCTCAAAAGGTGCTGTTTTATCCAGGTATTTTCCCTGAACAAGGCTGCCATTATTCTCAGCGAGCACTCGTAGGAAGCCTGCAGATGATTATCTTGTGCACAGAAGTATTTTGACATTTTATCAGATTAACTGGATATGTCTACTTGAGCGGTTTTTAAATTACGGCTGAGACGTGATCATAAATTGGGTAACTTGAGAAGCCGGTGGCTCATTCCAGGGTGAAGGGGCTGCCCCTGGGAGCCAGGACCTAGTGGCTCAAGTGGGACAAGGGGTACCAGTGGTCCCCTTCAGCCAGAGCTGCGGGGTAGATGCTGGATATGGCGGGGGCTGGATCTGGGGAACACCCTTCCTGGCCTCAGGTCACAAAACGGCACTGGCACAACTCGGAGGTCAGTGTGCTCCCAGGGTCTGGCCTTCGGCATTTCCACACTCACCATAGCATTTGCTTCTTGGGTCAATCAATGTCGTTCCCTTTCCCGAGTTTCCTTTCAAGTCTGATAAACTGCAACTTCAAAACAACTTCCCTCTACTGGGCCCAGTGATGAGCTCTGATAATTAAACCCATTACATGGACATGCAAATAATAATTTTGTAGTTCTCCGGCACTGTCCTCCCTGAAGCAAGTGTAGTACCAGCTGTAGAGTACCTGAGCAATGGTGATGTTCAAGCTCCTCCATCCTGATGAGGCAGCTGACCAGAGCCAGGAGAACTGCACAGCACCTTTAGGAACAGCAGAAACATATAGTTACTAATTTCCCAGGATGAAGACAGTTTTACATATGCGTAGGCAGATGTGACTTCTCAAGCTGGGGTGCATTAGCACATTTTGTCTAACCACCTTCTGGTCCCAAGAGAAATATCACAAACTCCTGCATTACAGGGTTCAAATGACGCCCAGAGGGCAAACTTTGGCTCGTGAGGCAAAACTAAATGACTTTCTAAATAGGCCGAGAAGAGAAGGAGCAGTGCAACCACTGGAGATAGGTTGTTACCCGTATACAGCTGAGTTTGAAGAAACTGCAGCACTCCTCCCCTCTCCCGATCACAACCAGAAGCCATCAGAGACATGGAAAACCCAAGCTCCCATCCTGCTGACCCACATGCCTACCACGCACAGGGACCACCACCACCCCAACAGGACACTGCTTCTAGCCCACCCACTTTAATCTTTCCCCATCTGGTCCCCTTTATCTAATCGCTGAACCGCCTTGCTTCATGGAATAAGTGGGAGGACCTTCATTTTGGCTGTGTGGCTAACAGAGCTGGCTACCTTGTCTGTATAGGAACCGCAGGGAAGCAAATCCACGAAGCCTGAAGTGGTATGGGGGTCTGATCAGAGAGACACGGAGTTTAGAATTCAGTGTATTGATTACAAAGAGGTGGCAGTATGGTCAGTGCCGTACAGCTGGTGGAAAAATCAAAGCTTGCAGCTCTGCTGAAAACATCAGCATTTCAACGTTTGCTCTAACAGGGATAAGGTGCTCAAATATCACTTTCTGTTTGGTTGGGCTTCTTTGGAATGGAGAGCTCAGGAAAAAAAATGCAATAGCTATATTTCATTTTTGCATTTGTGATGAAAGCAGCCTGGACCAGCAGAAGGTCTGCAGGGGACCATCGCAGAGCTGCCCCCCAGGGGTCCCTAGCAAAGCTGGGGGAAGCAGCAAGCTGGGAAGAGGGGTGGGGGCAAAACAGCATCACTCGGAAAGAGCACCCGGTGAACCTGACGGCACTGATGGTCAAGGCAGCAGCACAGACCACAGCATAACCCGCGGGGTGTCTTGGAGGAGCCAGAGGCATCTCCAGGGGAAAACTGCAGGTCCAGGAGAACATTGCAGTCACTTAAAAATAACTTGATGCCTACTATCTCAGAAAGCAGGCACTGCACCGGGCAGATTAAATCCTAATTGAGTTTTCTGTTATATGTGCGTAAGAAGAAAGGAGTCGGATACAGCTTTATGGTACATAAATATATGCAAGGCATAAATAGAAGGCACGATTAGCGATACTGTCAAGCACAAATATAAAACAGTCTTTGGAAAAACAGCTTTTTGGACAGGGCTACAGCCACAGATGCTTCTGAAACTGTTTGTGCGCCTGGAAGCTGCCACAGCAGAGCAGACCTGCGGGGGTTCCCCGAAGGCGGGCAGACGCTCGGGGAAGGGTTACCAGACAGACAAAAATCTGGATGTCCGCTGCCGCGTACAGACCGACCTGCGACCGAGCCCTTTCCCTGACGCTGGCAGAGTGACACGCAGGCGTACGTGCCCACAGAAAGGTGCCACGGCTGAGCCACCCGGCTCAATTCACCCCACAGAGGTGGCGAACACGCATCCGCGGCGGAGCTGAAAGGGCTCCCACAAAAAGCCCCGCTCGGCGGAGAGGGAGGCTTCCTGCCAGCTTTTGAAAAGGCTGCCTTTGAGGGGAAAAGAGCCTTTGTGTTCATGCAGGACAATTAGCTGGGAAAGGCTTCTTCTTCGGCGATGGAAGAGGTAGCAGCTGCGGTGCCAGCCCAGGGGCCACGGAGCAGGCACAAAGTGGCCACGCTGCAGCTTGCCCCAGGGCTCCCAAGGAGGATTTGGTCTCCGCAGCGCTACGTAGGGAACGCTGACATAAAGCCAGTTATTAGTCGGGTTCTTTTGTCAATTTTCCTGTGTGCTTTCAGGGGAAAAAAAGGCAATGAGAATAGATCCAATTATTAAAAGTGTACCATTTTCTCCAGCTGAAGAGCTTTACCCAGCAGAGACCAAAGGGTTTTGTTTTCACTTCCCTCGTGCGGCTTGCCTTGTTAGAGGAACCGATTGGAAATCATTAGTGGAAATATTAGTAAGAAAGGCTAATGGCTCTAGTCATTCATATGCATCAGTCACCGGATATTTCAAAAGCCGCTACCTGGAGTACCGTTAATGTAATTTGCAATACTTTATTTGATGTTGTCAGCCCCCCCGGATTTGCACAATATGGTGAGCGGCAGCGGCAGCTCGCGAGGGCCGAGCCTTCGGCTTCCGCCCTCCTGCGCGAGCTGCCCGTCTCCTCTCCCGCAAAACCCCATCCCAAGGAGGACGAGGATAATCACATCCGTAAGGGAATGAAGGGCCCACTTGGAGCGCGCTGATGTATGATGCTATTTCCAAAGCCATTCATCCATCAAAACTAATCAGTGTAAGCAGCGTGCAGGACCAGACGTCTCAAAGCCGGCGCTTTCTCCAGCCGTGCTTGGAGACCCATCCGCTGGAGCAGGATCCCCCCTCCAAGATTTGGGGACCTCATCGCAGTCAGCGCAGATATGAAGGATCCCTGTGCAAAGTCCATGCCGGAATACATGCCGCAGCCGTGATCATGGAGAGGTCCGCCCCCCCCCTTTCTTTCTACATGGCTGCCGCAGAAAAATGACACTCTCGCTACGCATACAGATGTTCAAAGAAAGACTTCATCACTTGCATATTATGATAGGCTTTCTGAACATGTTCTCTTAATCCCACGATGAGCCTAATCCGATGGGTTTTGATGAAAGCAAGAAGGATTTCAAATGTGTACGCTCAATGCCCCCTTGCTCTTCCCCAGGGCCAGTCAGTTTACTGTCTGCTGCTTCCATTTCAATCCTCTGGGAATTACACCTGGATCTCACCTTTAATGAGATGTTCACATGAGAATAAATGGCTTTGCCAGAAATCAAAATAAACAAACGCTCCATATCACATTTTTCCGAGCCGTAATTTTCAAGGAATTTAAAAGTTGATCCTGAGCAATTGACTCAGAACTTTAATCCCCCTCTCCAACACAGCACCTGCCCGCAGGCGTTAAGAAGCCCGATTCCTTCTGAAATTAAAGGATATTCTCTGAAATGATAGTGACTGGTCTGCTTTCATGCATATTATTTAATTCATTGCTTCACCGCATGAGACTTAAAGTGCAATTTATTGTTATGAAATACAAAATCCGTGACGTAGATGTAATTGCTTTCATTATTGTTGTGCTTTAGAACACCACATGCATATAAAGAAAATATAACGTATTTTTCGCTACCTCACTAGAGGCTTCCATATGCATTCCAGTCGGTATTGATCAGCACAATTAAATTTGATGTAGAGGAGCAGAAAATCTGTTTTTTTCAGCAAAACAAATGTATATGAAACATGCTCTTCAAAGAACATTTTTCCTGTTTTTTCTTACATGCTCTGTGCCTAATCTGTATTCAAGATGTAGGATAATTTTCTGTGCCTCAGGATGCATTTGAAGTATTTTTAAAGTAATAATGCATGATTATGGGATAGGAAACAGCAGTTTCCTCTCTTGGAGCTGCCTGGAATTCTGGATTGAAACATTAGAGTATCTTTAAGTCGCTACTAGTCTGATCTGAAAGATCATCTGTTTCCCTCAATAGTACAGGCTCAAATACTAACCCAACAATGTGCTTTTTTTTTTTTTTTCCCCCAAAAGTCATCACCAATGGTATTTTTTTCTTCAAGTCATCTTCATTGAGCAGAGGGGGTGGCTCATTGCCTGGAGCAGCTTATCACTGATGTGTTAAAGGCAAAATTCAGCAAGACCCATACTTACTGTGTGTCCTAGAGCTGGGCAGAACTGGAGAAGTTATAGTCTCAGGCAGGCGAGAGCCAGCTCCCCCCATTAGCTGCCCAATTTCAGAAGAAACAGGGGTATAAGTTTTCAGCATCATTTTGGGACTGCAGTCTGCACAATCTCTATGCGACAGAGCAGACAGGAAGGTTGCTTTGCTGGGTGAGCATTTGAAATCCAGATGGACCGTTATCCCAATTACGTACATTTTTAAAAATCCATAGGCTTCTTGTAGGCAATTTCATGGGGAAAAATAAAAAGAAAAAAATTCAAGCGGATAAAATACATTAATTGTGACTATTTCACCAAGCATTACTAATTAATCCACTCAACGGCCCCATGGGATAGATCACTGTGACACCCTGTGGGTAATTTGCCCGTACATCTATGTATTTCTCCAATTGCCTGCCCAATTCACAGAAACAATTTGACTTTGGCTTGGACATACTTCTTCCCTAAAGCACTTCATCCATACCTATATAACAATAATGACAAAGAGTTCCACTTTAGGAACATCTTTATTCCTTCAAGCTCATAGCCCTAAAACCCTTTCCTCGTTATACTGAGGAGAGAAATGGCTTTAAAATTCTATATTTGAAAGATGCTTTTTAGTCTTGTGGCATAAGAAAGTACTCAGATGCAAGAACAGGATCAGACCTTAAAAACACCGATGTTAAAAGTCTGTGTTTCACTAAATTAATCTTTGTGACTTCATTGAGATTTCTTTCATAGCCAGGAGTTTGCAAGAGTGAGTCCAAAGCTTGCCCGAGTTGTAACCTGAAATCCCCGCTTGCTGGGGTTCCCATAGCAAACCTGCCCTGCGGATTGCACGCCGTGCCCGGCGTCAGAGGGAACTATTGCAGCTCCTGCAAACATAGTTGTGCCAAACTTGCTAAGTCGGCAATGCAACGCTATTTTGGCACGGACCAGCAATGTGGGACTTCACCTAGTGGTACAAAACTCCATGCTATTTGGCAGACACTGATAAGAGTATCCCAGCTAATTAGCTTAAGCAAATGAGCTGCAGTTACCTTGATCAAGTATGATTAAGACAGCAGACGCTTTTTATATAAGATTTTAATTTACCATTTATTGATGCAAAACTGACATTCCCACTCTTATATGGGTGAGACCGTGCATCAGAGGACCCTCAGTGACATTCAGCACAGGGAGGAGCCCAGTTTGCATCTCCCAGGTTCAGTGCACCTTCCTGACTTGGCGGTCTCCAGCAGGAGCCTGGTTTTGCAAGAACCATCACTTTCTTGTGGTGTTTCTAGCCCAGTTTCCAGGAGATCTCAGCAGGCAGATTTCAGCTTCATTGAAATATCCTCTTATAATCTGTATTTGGATGCCTAGTTTGAAGACCTCAGCGTACCAAAAGGGAGACTGGGCTATACATCAACATCTTTTGCTACTGCTCTCTCCAGCAGTTGCATAAACAACAAACGAGCAATCGCTCTGTATGGAAACCATGAAAGGGGGAAACTGTATGGCACCAAAATCCTGCTCTGGAGGACAAATGCAGGAGCTGAAAAACAGTTTACATTTAAGTACAACCTTCCAACCTTTTGCTGTGCTGGCTACATCAAAGAAAGATGTCGTATCTGTGACGATTTACACAAATAATCAAATCCCTAAATTTACTGGGGTTTTTTCCCCCCTCACCTTTCATGTGTTGCCTTTGATGTCGCAGCCTTCCCATGCAGGTGCAATAACAGCCTTGGTCAAAGAAATGGTATGAGCCCTGCTTTATAACAAATATTCCCACTCGGATTGGGCTCTGCAGGACGACATGACATGAACGTGTATACGAAAACCTACCCAGGATATGGAAAATGCCTTTAGACTGGCCCAGGAGGTCAGGTATTTACAATTGCCTGCTCCTTACAGTTTTTGGAGGTTCACATCCCAGAGATTAGAAATGAAAGCTCGTGGCTGGAATACAGTTCATAAGACTGTCCCATGCCGGTTCTCTTCACCTCCCCTCCGTTTTTATTTTTACCAAACTGATAACGATGCCATTACATGATTTAATATAAGGTTGAATATTAAATGTAGTAAAACCAGAATGTGCTAATTTTGAAAGATGGTTTCTATCAGGTAAAGCTGTATTGCATTGCTACTTTAGCTCAGAGAACTAATGAAAGGCAAGATCTGAACAATAACAAGTGCAGCACGTAGGCACCTTGTCCAGATACCACAGTTAAAGTCTAAAGAAGTTATTAAGACATGTATTATATATATTTTATGTTAAATTTCTATCTGCCAACATTACTTTGGGAGTTCATGATAATCTCAATGAGCTACGGAAAGTATAATTGTTCCAGACAAACAACAAAGTTGTTTAAAAATTGGTCTAATATCTCCATATTTCACACTGAAGAAAGACAGTAAGTTTTCTTATTCTTCATGTAAAATAGGAAGAAGGATTTAGAACAGTCAGTTTGATGTTAATTTTTTTTTTTTTTTAAAACGTTCCCAGGTTAAGAATAAAAAATACCCTGTAACCTATGTTTAAGAAATGGTAAAACGCAGGTTTAGGTTTGTTGTGGCAAAAGAAACAACATTAATGGGATTTACTCTACACTCCTGCTCCTAGGAAATAATACTTATTCAACCAAAATAGGATCATTTAGGTGTAAGGAAATTGTCACTTAGGAAATATTTCTAAATGCATACAAAAGGATGAAACATCAGGTGCAATTAACTAATAAAAATAAACTACGAAACCCACACCCTCTGATGCCAGCATACTGCGCTGCAGGAAGTAGGAAGCAATAACCATTATATTCCTTTTAACAACTTATGTCTATGTCATCTGTTGTTTTGGCTATAAAAAGGAAGTTATCTACCTGGGATTTTCAATACATCTGTATTTTGGACTTTTTCTGTAAGGCACGCGAGCGTTCCACAGATCCAGTCCACAAGTACTCCTCATGAACGTCCTTAGCTTGAGGAGCACCGCAGCCGCCTGCCCTCGCGGCATCACCGTCCCCAGATAATACACATAACAGGAATCTCCTCAGAGTGAGCGGTACCGGAGCTGCCAATTATCCCTAATGTGCGGCAGGAACTAGGTTAGAAATACATCGCTGTTAATGGATTTTATAGACCTGCAGTATTTTATGGCAATTTTCTTGCTTTAGTGAGATTCTGCTCATGACTAATTTTACTCAGCGTACTCAAAACTTACTGGAAGAGAGTCGGCTGGCGTATCGTTTATCTTCTGCATAGGCTTTGAATTTAAATAAAGTTTTGATCCAGATGCAGTCTCCACAGCTGAGAGAATCAGTGATCGAGTATTGCTGTCACAGCTTTGGTGTTAAATGTCTTGATTCATCAAGACTTCGCTGTAACATTATTGCATAACATATAGGGATATCCGATGCAGTACCAATTCTGCACCAACTTCCAATGCTTTGGGGTTTTGTTTTGGTTTTTTTTGTTTGTTTGTTTTAAATTAACATACTTTGTTTCCAGTTTTATATAGAGCTTGTCTGTAAAAACTCTTTCCTTTCTCCCCTTTGAGAAGGCTCAGGACGAGAAGTCCTATTGGACATGGCTGTAGGAATCTCTCCAGGATAGCTTTGGTGTTTTTTGGATGGGAGTGACTGGAGAAGACCGTATGCCCATACAGCACGAGTTGAATTTCCCTTGCATCTATAAGGGAGCTTAGGCCTCCAAAAACAAGTTTATAAACACATCTGAACAATAGGGGACAAAAAATTCTCACTCCTGTGTAAACCTAGTTGACTTTCCTTTCCTATTGTGCTGTGAAATGTTCTCTAGAGTCCTGACCCTTTATTATCTTTTAATTTTTAAAATTAGGTGGCATCAAATATCCAAACGAAGCTGACTCTTCACTCTTGCTTATTTTTTTCCTTGCAAAAGCTTTTTTTCTTTATGAAAATCACTGAAAACCATCTGTCCTTGCCCCTGCCCCCAGCTTTTAATCCTTCCCCTTGTTTAAGTCTGCAAGAGCATGGGATGGCAAATTCAGTCCTAAACGTACTCAGATTTTAAGGAATCTGAGAGCTAAAATAGGAAAGCGGTACATGTCACAGTCCAGGAAGAAATATTATCTCACCAAAATACGTATGATACAAAACAATTAAGAGTTTTCCTCCCTTTACCTTGGTTAGTAAAGAAGTAAAGTCCTCCTATGGTTGCTCTTAAAGGGACAATGTAGGAGAGAAAGACAACTTGCATTGAACTATCCTACAAAGTACCAAATTAGTTTGCTCTTCTGTTTTAACAGGACGTCCAACTGTATAGCCTAGTCTGCTTGAGAAATTAATTCTACTTCTTTCTCAGAGTATTTAAAAGACATTTCCCACCACTTCTTGATCATTCAGAGAGTGCTCCCATTTAATTGCTTCTCCCTCTCTACCAGAGCCCCTAATGGTCCTTTTGTTTGCCTTCCCTCTACCCCAGCCTCCTCAAATTAACCTGAAATCCTGCTGAAAGCCATCAGCTGTGAAAACTGCAGCAGAATCAAGCGGTAGCAGGAGGCTACGGTCTAGCATTGCCTGGCAACTTGCTGCTGGACTCCCATTACATCGCATTTAAGTCTTCTATCCTGCCACCCAGGTAAAACTGGGAAGGGAAGCATGCTATTAGCCAGCAAAGCAGCAAATCAAAGAAAGGTCCTTCACCTGATATTGAATTTTGCAGCCCATTAGCAAGAGCTGAAGGTGATCATGTCCTCAGTGCCACCTGCTCCATTGCAGAAGTGCTGGAGGCAGGTGTGGAAAGGCTGGGGACACAGGGCTCAGACATGATGGGAGGATGTGGTCTTTCCTGGTCACTCCTGGAAAGCAGCCTCTAGGAGGAGGGGTGCCTGCAGCACGTGTACCATAACCTCCAAATGTCCACTCACAATCCCACTGGTCTTCACAGGGCTTTCAGTCTTGAAGCAAGGGGCAACAGAAGTGTTCCTGCATATTGCTTTTAATAAAGAATTATATTAAACAAGTGTTTTTCAGTAGCTGAAAAATACCTGTTAGCTTAGTAGGTCAGCTGTCTTTTCCTGTTTCCATGTTTCCTATGGCTTTCTCCCAAGGTCAAAAAAAAAAAAGAAAATCAGAAGTCAAAGTGCCAGAGACAAACACATGTCTCCAACAAACTTCCAAATTAAGTTCAGCTGCAACCTTGTCATATATTTGCTACTAACATAAAACCAACAGTCCAGCAAGAACTTTTGTTTTTAATATCTCCAGCCTACTTTAATTTCTTCACTTGAAGCTTTCTCCTGTAAGCTCACCTAGCTCTCTCAGTGTCTTTCCTATTCCTTTTATTTTGATTATGAACTTAGAGAAGGCATACACGAGATAAAACACATTAGATTCAGCTTTTGCAAGGTCTTTGAAGCAATAATGGAGCCATAGAAGTATAACACTCAGTAATGTTAGACAAGGCCAAAGGGAATGCTCTGCTAAAAGCAAATGTTGAAGGGACCGGAAAATAGGCAGAGCTTTGATAGATTTTATTTTACTACATAACACAAAACTCATCATCAATATTCCCAGTGTAGCACTATGATTCACATTGCAGTGCAGATGGTTCACATATTTTAAATTGTAATTTAATTACGCTGTTCATGATCATACTGTATTTGAACTCCACTGAATTTCTAGCACATTTATGCAAATACTTTATTGCAGAAATATGGCTTTAATAGCCTAGTCCCTTCTCATAATTATCTCCTTTTATTTTTATACATCTTTGGGATCATAAGAAAAATACTGTTTATGCACAGAACCTAAGCCTCAGATCTTTACATTTACAATAAGGGCTTTGTTATGTTTCTTTAAGTCTATATCCTCATTTACAGAAACTGTTTCACGGCTTAACGTCATACAGTCCAAAGACATTGGAATCAGCAGTGAGACAACAAAGCAGCAGCACACCTTTCTCCATATCGGTGAAATCCTGTATTTAATGCCTATACATTTTTGGCTCCAATCTTAAAAGTTATTGCATAGCCTAAGAATCATTGTGGTGGGTTAAGCAAATATTGAATGGATCCACAGAACATAGTCTTCAGACCCTATACCAGGCCATCCTGACCTCTTAGCCCGAGTCTGTAAGAAAGCTTGGAGGGTTGCATAAATTACTCATCTCATCCTTCTTCTACTACCACTGTTCCTTATCTCTTCTTTCTTTTTCCTCCAAAGCAGTCACAGGAGGCATCCCTCAATATATAAAACAACCTTCAGTCTCACTAAATACTTGTTGCCATATTGCATCAAGAAGTATAAAAACCCTCTTCTAGCACTAGACTTTGCTCCCAGAAGAAAAAAACAGCTTAAAGTAAGTAATTTCACATATTCTCTATTTTCTCCTGCTTTCTTACTAAAGCAAAATAAACTCACCTACTCCCTTCCATCTGTTCTCAGGTACATCACTATACGTTAGATCTTCTCTACTAACAGCTCACCCTCAGAAAGCAGCACTATCTTCGTCCTACTTGCCCCAGGTGCACTATTTACACATTACAACACCCACCCTGTGACTCCAGAACTTACACCCTTCACCTGGGATGGTGGGTGGAGCCCAGGGGAGTTAAAATCCTTAAAAGGAGAGTTCAGTGCTAAAAGAGCTTCTAGAGCTTTGTTTTTCTTGTTAGCAGCTAAGGAGGAATCTCTCAGGTAGTGGAGTTATATTGATTCTCAGCAACTGATAGTCTTGCTTCTGGCAAAGTCTATCTCTTACTTGTTTCTATTTAATAGAGCTTAGGAGAACTGGAGGAGAAAAAAAAAAAAGGAGGACAGGTCTGGTATAGAGGGTTTTGCTTTGACTTTCTGGTTACAGCTAAACATTTTGTTTTAGCTACAGCTGGGCTCTGAGGCTGGGCACACCTGCAGCAGATGGTATCAAGAACCTAGAAGATGTCCCTGGTACCTTCAGTCAGTCAAATGCTGTGATCAGGGCGTTCTTCATCAGAAACTTCAGTTCAAGTCCCTCTTGTATTTAGAGCAGGATCTAAATTTTCTCTAGACTTCCAGGCTGATGTGAAGAAGCAGGACTACAGGAGAAAGCACTGAAGGCTTCAGACACTTGGGAAGAGTGCCGCTCCTCTTGTCAAAGCAGCTCTAATAAAGGCCAAAAAACCCTTGTAGCAACGTCAGCCCCTTCCAATGCTCTGTCTCCGGGGCCGCTTTGTTAGAAAGGAAGCGGATAGTAAGATGATGTTGTATGTTAGTGTCTAGGCCCCAGCCCTTAGAGGGGTGCGATCTGTTCTTCATAAGATTTTTCACCCATATTGCAAGAAATCATCACTAAATAAAACATCTGAAAGCTTGCGGAGGAGGGACTGAGGCCTCATTTTCAATCTCCTAGGCGAATATCCTATCGTAAGCTCTGGTCATGCTTCTTCTGTTCAACAGATATCTGAAAGTAGCACTTATTTTCTAGGTGCCGGTAAGCTCATTGAGCTAACCTTACAACCTTTCCAGAATTCCAGTTCAGGCCTCTGTATTATTTAGCTTTAAACTGTTAGTTCAGGTTTAGTTTAAAAGAATGGTGCTTATCAAAGCACATCAGGCTTGAAAGTTTTCCTGAGTAAAGCAGTCTTTTAAAAACAGCGTTGCCCATAATTGGCATGTTACTGGATTAAAGGAAGGTCGAAATATAAAACACTGGGTTTAATTGGTTTGTTTTGGTTTTTCCTTTCCTATGCCCTGGTTCATACTGTTGTTTTAACGCCACCTCCAGACATGTGAGTCTTCCTAGGTTCTCTCATCCCTGCAGTGGGTTTGTTGCTTTGCAGTATTGACTTCTCTGTCTCCACAAGCTTGTTTTTCGTTTTTGCTCTTCCTTTACGCGTACCACCATTTACGCTTTCACAGGCTGGGGATGATTCAGTTCTCAAGGAGTTAAAAACCCGTTTCCTTTTTCCTGCAGTAGTGCACGGCAAAGGGTTCCAGGATTATTGCATAGAAGGGGCCGTGGAGTTGGTATTTATTTTGTGACAGTTGCATAGGAAATAGGAAACTAAAGGTTAAAAGTTAATGAAGGAGTCATAAAGAAGCTGGTTACGCTTCTGACTGCAATCACTGTGTGAAATGTACACTGAAACTCTGGACAGAATTATAGATCACCGCAGAAAGGAATAACTATACTAACAGACTGATTGTATATGCCGTGACACGAAAACAATGAAATACTTATTACACAAAAGGGCTGTATAAATCGAAAACATGTAAATACTTCTACCCTAATACTCTGCTCTTGCTATAATATGCCCTTGTGCAGGTAGAACAATGAACATGTGTGCAGTCCCGAAGATAAATGTGCTTGTCTTGGATGCCGAGTCACTTGGACTTCGCTTCTGCGCTCGCAGCAGCCCCGAGGCATATCGTGCATACCTCTACAAATGCACGCTCTGTTGTTTACCCTAATTTCTGCTATTTGCCCATTACCAAACGTTTTAATGCAGTGACTACGAAATGTCAACACTGTTTTCTGCTACATACTTCCATCTTCCCTACCTGGAAGCCTTGGCAAACGCTTTTGCAATTAAAGACTCCTGTTGATTTAAATAGTCCTGGACTGTGAGTTTCTAGGGAGCTTTAGGACACACTGGTTATGAATGACATTAATTAAAACTACCTGAAATGTCTTATTCCTTCCCTTGAAGACTGATATAATTGAAAACGATTCTTTATGTCGATAAGCGGATTGAAGCCCCCTCTCCCCGTAGCAGATCCCATCCGAAGCGCAGTCAGTGGCACTGTGCCCCTTGACTTCAGCAGGAGCGGGGCTTTAGTCTATTCCTAGGGCCTATTTATGCGAGCGCTTTACCTGTTTCACTTTTTCCTACCAGAAGGCACACTTCTCTGCACCTCTGAGGCTAGCGACGAGCCCATGCTCAGTATCATCCAGTCCGGCATCCTGAAGCATTTTCCTGAGAACGAAGATTTCTCGCTTCCCGAGCAGCCAAGCCTATTTCCCTACTGTCGAAACATCTACAGAAACTGCTGGGAGTTTTGATAGCAGGAGGGTTTGGGGAAACCGGAGTCTGTGTGGGGAGCCGTAGCTGGCACAGTACCAATCCCTCCAAAAGTCTCTGCCTGTTTCTGGAACCTTCATCTGCCGTTCCCAGAGCCCAGCGCGCAGCCCTGACTCAGTATGCACGGCTTGGTTTTCCCGTTTCTGCGTGCCTCTCACTTGTTTCGCACGCTGCACTCCTACTTTCTCATTTACTTGAGACAAACTTTTCATAGAATCGTAGAATCCTAGAATGGTTTGGGTTGGAAGGGATCATCTGGTTCCAACCCCCCTTGCCGTGGGCAGGGACACCTTCCACTAGACTGGATTGCTCAAAGCATCAATATAGTTCATGTAGTTCACTCAAAGCCTGAATATATTTCTCATATAGTTCACTTTTGCATTGCATGATTACTCCGTAGTACGTTTTGAGGTTGGTTTATCTGAAAGGTGGCGGCTTTTAGACTGAAAATCCGATGCAGCAGCTCAGAGGTAATTACTGGGCAAGCAGGGCTCTTGCTGAACTGAAACGCAGCTCGTGAGCCCTTTTTTGTCGTATCAAATCCATCTGTGGCCTCTCCCAGTTTTATGTTTTCCCTCTCAGGTTACATATTTACTTTGCTGCGCTATTTGTTCTTTGGGGATGGCAGAGGAGAGATTCCTATGGGTGGCACAGTAGCAAAACAGAGCGTGTAAACAAAAGACAAACCAAATAAACAGTTCAAATACACACCGCACTAAGGGCTGTCTAAAGACAGGCAATTAATGCCAGGCCTTCATTTGTGAGGCTTTTCAAATACTTGAAATCTATGAATTCTCTATTTCCTGAGCAAACCGCGCACAATAACGGGCTTTATTAACTCCTTGTATTCGTTCATGTCAGTGCTTTTTACGGCAATGTGTCAATCTGGGCCCAAACCCACGCATGTGTGTGTCTAACTTTGTTCATGCAAGTACGGTAAAGCCGACTGCTCCTCTTCTCCTCGTACGTTTTTACTTTGCTTCCGTCTGTTGTGCCCCACATCGTCGATACCTGCTGACTTTGATCTCTGCGTCTTATGACTGGCAGAAGCACTGGGGGATACAGAGTAAATAACACCTACAATAACGAAGAGCCGCCGCTTGAAAGCCTGAAGCAATGATTCTTTGAATTGCAACATTAATATTTTTTAAGTACTTTGTCTTTCAATATTTGGTAATTATGCTAGAAACCCCCCATTTGCTGCTATTTGTCTGTATTTTTCCAAAGATGCACTGCCTTTTTGCAAGGAGCCATGGAGTGCTAATTGCTCTTCTCCACTGCTTGGGTTAATTAACTTTTCATTATTTTTTCATTTCTTTGAAACTGTCGAATTCAAACTGCATTAAAAAGTAAACATAGATTGTGCAAAACTGCAAATAAATGTACGTCTTAGGGAGCCATAATCATGGCCACAGTTTGACAGAGGGGTATAATCATTGATTTTGACAGGACCAATATTCAGACTTTTGCTTCGTAAGACAATATGGCTGCTCTAGATTTTCCTTGGGTTTTCTGGAGCTGGGAGAAGGGCAGAATGCCATTTTCTCAGTTTATGGTGTTTAGGATTCTTTTGTGGCAGCGGCTAATATATTCTATAACCTCAGACAAGATCATCCAAGCCAAGACTAAAGAAACCCAGATGACTTTATAAATGTTTCTGTATATAGAATGTGCTTGTGTACCAATTTTACTAACCTTTCTTCCTTTCAGCCTTTTTGAATTATGGTTTAAGGAACAACAACAACAACAACAAAAAGATAAATAAAACACAGGAACAAAACCAAAAATTATCACATAGTTTTCTTAATTGAATGTCCAATAAAACAGCTAGATGAATAATTTTCTCAGCTTGTATTTTAATGCACAGTTCTGGTTTCTTGTTCCTCATGAGCACTATTTAGCTATTTGACTATCATCTCTAATTCCTTCCTTAATTTCTTCTGGAAACTAAAGAGTGATCTCTTGGCACTCAATCATGTAAGCAACAAAGGAAATTTCTTTGATAAGTAGCATGCTGTAAATTAAAATTTGTGACAGCAGATTTTGTGAATAAGTTAGTCATTGATAAAGCTACATTTTAATTAAGTTGAAAAGATCAGAAAGCGTGTTAGTGCACAAGCTAAATAAATCTTCATCAAATACACAGGCTGTGTCCTATACCTCTGGGATAGAACGGGTGCTTTTAAATTTGCAATGAAAGTATAACGTTAAGGTTACCTTTGCTGATTGCAGATTTGTGTACGGCAGTATAGAAGTGTGTGAAAATAGCTCTTCTCTTCCCAGAGAGCACTCTGAAGTGTCATTCGCTACCCTCAGCTCGTTGGTATTTCTTTCCAATTATCTCTAGATCTCAAATCAAGACCTCAGGGTCTCCGCAGCAGAGCTCGGCGTGATGAATTCTTCATCACTGAACACTTTTCAAGTGTTGTTTCATCCTCTGCTGTACGCATAAGGTCAATCCCGACTCCCAGCCCGGCCAGCACTCTGGAAGAAGGAAATATGTAGTTCCTTTGGCTGCAGCCATGCAGGGGGATAGATGTAGACTACAACAGGGGTGCATTTTTGCCCCAGAGAAGGAAAGCACGCATAAGGCTACCTCGTATCACCTCTTTTCCTGCCTCAGACATTATGTTCCACATGATGGGGATAACTAAGTATTTTCGTATGATATCGTAGACAGGGAAAGTAATTCCTCCCCTGTGGAACAGTCACTAACACTGTGTTACCACTGATAACTTCCACTTGCTCTCATAGCTTCGTATCTGCTATTGACAACTAATTTCATCTTTAATTTACAAGACAACCTATCTGCAAAGGTACATGTATGTCTTCTACACAGACCTTACCAGGGTATTTTGTGGGATTATTTCCACACAGGAAAGTGGCTGCCTTCTTCCCCCACTGCTGAGGTCTGTGCTGGATTTGAACCCCATTGTACTGTTGGCACTCTATTTCTCTTGGTGCGTATTATAGAATTCTCTTCATTTCATGCATGGATGGCTGTAGAAAGCAGAGATAAAGTTTCAAGTCTCTTTATTTAACCCATACAAAATAATTAAAACACATTTTTCATCTTAGCATCCCCTTAGGGCTTAACATATTGTGAGAAACACGTCCTAATGTGAAATGAGCTTCAAGACAAATGGTCCTGGCTTTAGTTCGAAAGTCACCTCTAGAAAGAATGCGTTTGTTTTCTTATTCGTGCCACGTTTTGCTTCCTTTTAAATTCCGATGTGCTAAGACAAAATTGTCACATCGAAACTGCTCTTTTATACAGGTCAAAAAACCCTTTCAGGGCCGGTTTGTGTCAGGGTTTCGCGGGCACGGAAGGCTGCCTGCCTTGGGCGAGGAGTGCCTCCGACCTCCCGCCCGCCTCTCGCTGCCGGAGCTGCAGCCCTCCGGGGCAACGGCAAGTTTTTCTCCCCGGCTTGGTACTCCTCCCTTGGCACACGCCTGACGGTGAATGCAGAGCTCTCACGGTCTCGTCCGGGTCCCCCAAGCATCATGGCCAGCAGTGGGCAGGTCAGGCTTGCCTTCCCGGAGTAAGTTGGCCCAAGGTGCGGCTCGAATAATTTGTCATTTCCATGCTGTCTGGCATTGCTGTGTGTATCCAACACTTATAAAGAAAGAGGGGAGCAGGAAATAAAACACAACTAATGATCAGAAATCTCTTTAACATGCTAAAACATGACTAAAAGACCCAGACGGACTTTCTAACACATGCCTGTGCTTTATATCACCATCATTTTCTCTGACTTGTTATTTATTCTGTCAAGCGTTATTCAGTGTAAGCAAAAGCATTGCCGCTGAGCCCTGAGAAAAACAAATGTATGTTCTCCCAAGTCAGGAAAGGCAAGGTGTTCCCATGCAAAATGTGACAGCTACTTAATGAAGCAGCACATTAATTTTGATGTGCAATCGTAAAGTCCCACAGAAGGCTGTTTTTATTTGTATTATGCTCGCACGTCTCCAAGAAACGTAGGTTCAAAACAAGGTGTCATTTGCTCTTATAGTGTGGAATGGGGCCATTCTTCCCAATAAACTCAGGAAAGGCCTGTGGTGTGTCTTTCAATAAGTTAAACAAGATTCCATTAAAGAAAATAGATGTCTCTCTCTGACCAAGAGCTCCCATATGTGTGTTTATACATCCCCCCAGCCAAATTCTTTCATCAGATACATACATACGAGCCCCAGTCATGACATGCTTACGTTCATGGAAACGCATCCAGCTTCCCGGTTTCCAAAAAGCCTTATAAGACTTTTGTACAGTTACGAGTACAGAAAATTACTCTAATGAGGAATCTACTTAAACTTAATTGTCTCATTTAATTGGACTGTTTAAATTGCTAATCATTTTGTAAGTATTACTTTCTAAGTTGTTTTTAGTGGGTAGTTTGCCCTTTTTGTTGTCGCTGGAGGAATTCAGTAATAATTAACTGACCTAGTATGTAATTATACTGCTGAAAATAAGCTATGAGACATTTAATAAAAGGAGACTATTAACAGGATTTGAATTTATGACCTTCAAAATATGAAGCAAACACTTTATCCATGAGGTCACACAAGCTTTCACTACGGTCTGAGGATTTATGGTCAGCAGATCAGCCACAGAAAGACTTTGCTCGTGTTCTTCGGATGCACTGGGAACGCACTGAGAAAAAGATTAAAATAATATTAGAAGAAATATAGCAGCAGAAAAATGCTTGAGAAAGCTTGTTCCTCTTAAACCTCATACATGTGCCACAGGTGGTGGAAGTCAAACCTGATTTGTATTTTGAGTTTAGTAAAAAGAAAGTTAGGTCCATGCCTCTGTGACTCTATATGAACATACAGGTATTCTTTTTTCGGTGTTTTTGTGACCGGTGGCTCAAGTAGCAAAACAACGCAGTCGTGGGCATCCTGCCATGGCTTGGAGGAGGCCGGACCGTACGGATAAGTCGTCAGTGGTTGGGGTATGCAAGAGTTAGGGAAAGTTTGCAGTTGGATATTTGCAGATATTCTTTGACGTTTTGGGAGCTTGCCTTCTCTGCTCCCCTGACTGGGCCAAGGGAGATGGAGATTTGTGAACATCGACAGCCGTAGCAAAGCCAAAGACTTTGGGAATCGCTGCCTACGGTGAGGTAGCAGATGCAACAGCAAGCACAAAGTTTTGGGGCCTGAGAATTTCCCCCTCGGGTTGACTATGAAGCACCAGCCTGTAACCCCCTTTCCTCAGCTACAATAAACAGTGGTGGCATTTTAAGCTGCAAACTCTGTTGATGTCTGAGTCCTATTTATGCCAAATTTACAGGACACAGTTTGAGATAAGAAAATTACTAACCGCCTTGGCTCTCAGACAGCTAGGCAATTTTGTGCCGTGTTTTCTTTAGCCTTTAGGACAGAATATGTTTTACCGAATCTCTTCACGTAGAGTTACAAGAGCTCTGCCACAATCTCTGCGAAATAGTTGGCTGTGTGAAACACTGCGTTCCAGGTAGGAGCACTACACTTTTTAGAAGCCGGTGCTCCAGCAGCACCAGTGTGGGGAAAATGAGGTTGTTGTAGTTTCTGGTGACCAGGAATCCAGGCAGTTTCCTTGCAAGCTATCGGCTGCTTTGTGTTTTAGAGAGCAAAGCAGAACACATTCTGTGCAATTGCCATGTCAGCTTGCAGGATTTTAGAAAGAATTGCCATGCTTGTTTCTTAAATCAAACTCCAAACTCGAGATGATGGCTGCTGTCTCTTTGGGAATTCAAATATTTTGATAATTTGTTTATTTGTGCAGTGAAACCATGTACTTAGAGATACATCGTCCAAGGAAATAACCTTGCAGCAAATGCCAAAGCTGATATCTGTGAGAATAGTCTAAAACCAAGCGCAGGTTGGAAAGATCCCAGTGCTTTCTGCTGGCCAGAGAGCTTTTGCAATGCCAGGTAATTAGGATCCCATAGGATGGGGTGTGATATTAAGGTAGAAAGATCAGAAAGCAAAGGTGAATGGGAATATGCTGCAACTGGTAATAACCGTTTTCAGTCCTTCTCAGTTTGTTCCCGTTCTTCATCCTGTGTACATAAGCACAATAAAACTGAATGTGCCTAATCACAAAATGAGAAATTTGGACCAGAAGAATACTCAAATTTTTTCTTCCCTACAGACAAAACAGTGTCTGTGAGACAAATAAAGTGGAGGGATATGTCACCTAAACTCGTTAGAATCATTAGTGACGAGCGTGGCATGGTGGCATGGCTGTAAAATGCCAAAGTTTGGTTTGTCTGTCCTTCATGGGCACATGGCTCTGGGTGCTGTGATCAGCATTGCTTTTCAGAAACGATTTTGAGTGGTGGGCTGGGACAGAGGAACAAAGAATTAGCATTCGCTAACTGGCTTTAGTTAAAAAGAATAAAGACCATGTCATTAGATTTTGATAATATACCCAAATAATAATGGTTCTTGATTGCTAGCTGATTTACAGGGCAGAAAAGCCTGTGTGCCAGCAGATTTGCAAGCTCTGACTTCTAAAACAAGCAAAACCAGACGGAGGAATGGTCTGCATTATCAAATACGGGTCCAGTTCAGGCAAGGTTGATGACCTCAGTCAAATATTTATTAAAGGGGAAAGAAGTATTTGTAGTGACTTGTTTATTCTAGCTCTTGCTCACACTGATAGGATTTCCTCCTCTGGGTTATCACGCTGAAACCTTCCTTGGGACTAACTTTGTCTTTTTGAAACGTTTCCAGTCCACATCCGACTTTTCCTGCTTTTCAGCAGTGGGAAAACAAGCAGCTCATTTCACTGGTGGGTTACGCGGCTTTCACAGCCCCCAGAGTGAGGGGATGCTGGTGGTGGTGGTGGTGGGACAGGTCAGAGCAAAACGAGGACGACTTCTCCAGGGCAGGCGCACCGCACCGGCAGCTCGCGGCCAATCTGCAATCCCAGAGGGCGGTTGCAAATTCGGTTTAGTAATGTTTGAACCGCCATGCACGCTGAAGATGAAACAGCTAAATACTTTTATCGGTCTCATTTGTCTCCTGAGCTACACTGTGGAACTAATTGCAAAATTACATCTAATAAAAAAAAAAAGTCCTGTGTTTCAGCTTTATTACGGATACATTATTGCCTGTGTAATATGAAAAGGGTGCAGTAAAAATTACATTCAGGTTTGGCAACATTTTCTCCGTGCAAGATTTGAAGTAATTTTTAATATACTTGCCACTGGTAAGATAACATTTAATGCTTTTATAATACTTTCACCTCTGGATCTGAAAGTGCTGTGCAAAGGAGGGCAAGTACAATTACTTCTGCAATTATAAGAAGAGATTAAGAGGCAGACAACCTGCAAAACATGCCCAGTATGATGATATAAATTTGTGACAAGCTAGATAGAGGTGTTTGCCTTTACTGACTTTTCAATACTACAGAAGATCAGCTACTTGTGACAATAATAATGATAAATGGAAATAAAAGCGTTTAAAAATTACTCTATCCATATAAATTAAGCATCACTTTCATTAAAATAAATGGCTTTTGGCTTTTATAGAACAGAATTCCTCACACACTGGTATAGTCTGAGGAGAATTAGTCCCTTTTTAACACACTTTATAAATAAGTTAAAAGGTTTTCTGTGAGTGCTATGTTCTTCTCAGGTACTGAAATATCATCAAGGATCTCATTAACCTCCTGTTATTTTAAGCACGGCACTCTCAACACGGCACTGGCCTGATGCGAGTTTTCTGTTTCTTCTGGCCAGTGTTCATCACAGAGCGATGGCAGACGTCGGTTGGCAGATTGAGCCTATGTGAGTATTCAGACCACGTTTTCATAACCACTATCTTTTATTTTTTTCAGGAGATCTTGTTCTTCTGATTTTGAGAATCTCTATTTAATGTATCAGATGGAGAATTAACGTTGCTCAAATACTCAAAATTGCTATTTTTACCCATCTGAGTACTCACATAACCAGTCTCTGAGCTGTCGATTAAAAGGCCAGGAGGGACCACTGTGATCATGGTGTCTGACCTCCCAAGTAACACTGAGCTCAGAACTTCCCAGAGGGTTTGCAAGGTCAGGACCGGATCATGGAAAGCATGTTTGATGATGCGTAGAGCCTTAAAGGAGATCCAGGAACATGGAACAATCCCTGACTTTTAGGGCCAGACTTGAATCAAAAGCCAAGTCAACATATAATATTTTTGGTACCCAACACGGTGCCCGGCCATTTGCTGGTGTAACCCTTTTGTCAGCAGAAATGATGCTGGCAGTGGTCCATGCGATATGACAGCAGGCTGTGGTGACATGCCTCCCCATGCAGACTTCACCCGGGAACAGTAACCACGGATTTAAAGCTTGATGGTAGCATGAGCTCACACCAGCACCTCACCTGCACCTTGGGTGGGAAATGGTGGGGACCAGCTTCCTTGTGCTCTCTGGGGAAAGGAGCAGGACAGGGATGTCCAAGGTCAAAAACTTCCCTTGCTGTGTCCACTGCCTCATAGAGAGCTGCGTGGTGGGGGAATGGTGCACTGCCATGGCATCCCCCTGCCCAAACCAGCATAGCCATGTGGATGACAAGGTGACAAGTCCCCAGAATGGCACTGATTCCCTCAGCTGGCACCAGGTCTGGGCAGACAGTGAGGTCTTCATTTGTCCCCCAATGCAGCCTTTCTTTCACGCGTAGGGTGGGTTTTCCTCAGGTGAGCCAACATATGGAGCACATATACCATGTCCGTCTGAGCACTACGCATAGTCGTGACCATGGACATAGGCATAAATTCCTCTTTTCATTAGTCCACTCCAAGATACAACAATTTTCTCTCAGTCCTGCTTGCACTCCTACAGTGATTTCTTTCCATGAGTATTCAACAATTCAGTTTTACTGGGGAATTGTTCATGGAAAATGATGGAAGCTAGGGAGCAGGCTGGAAAACTCTAGCATTAAGCAAGGAAGATCTCACAGTGGGTGTTTTTTACCTGAGATGAGGCAGCAGCTTGGTCCACACAATTGCTCCTCGCTGGAAGAAACGGCAATGGTAACATGCTAGGAATAAGCAGTGGTAATGTGCGGTTATTGCAATATTATGTTATATTGAAATATGGTTTTATACTGTAATTTCCTTTCTCATATTAATCTGTGGTGGCTCCACTGGCTTCCAGGGAGATTTCACTAGTGGCATTTTCAAACCTGAGAGGGAAGGTAAACCCTGGATTATAAACCGCTGCTCATCCATCAAAGACAATCTCAGCTAGTCTCTCAAGTGACAGCACAGAAACAGCCAGAATGTAATAAAGAGCTTTGTAAATAGCATTATTTTGAGTAACATTTTCTATTCAATCATGAAAATTGAGTTTACAAGCAGTCTAGCCAGATGGTCTGCTTCAGGTGAACAGTTGAGCTTTTAGCGGCAATGGAAATGAGTGCCCTGGTGCAAGCCAGGAGCTATAGGACAGAGGCCCAAGGCTAAGAAGTTTCAGGGACCCTCTGTCTGCACCAAAGCACATTCTGTACAGACTATACCTTGCAAGGAAAACTGAACTTTTCACATACCACGCTATTTTAAAATGTATATCGAAAACGATTAAACAATCCCAGTAGACAACAGGAAGATATCGTGCTTTGAAATACATTTTCCCATACTCCTTCATTCTAGCCTTCACACAATTGCCTGTCCTCACCTGACTTATTAGAGGCAAAGTTTCTGCATGCCAAGGCAGCCCGAATATGTCTCTGCTGTGCTCAAACAAGAAATACTTGCCTCTCAGACTGGAGTCCCCCTCCCTATGCCGCCTCCGGTGTCCTTACACCAGCACAACTCCACCAGACATCCAGCATTCATCACTCCTGGGCTGGCTTCATTTCTCCTACTTAGCTCCATCATCAACATAACAAAAATCGAGATTTTCGGGAAAAGTGACAATATTTTCTTTTGTCATGGGCAGCTTATGGGTTCAACAAATTTTTTTTAATACAGTGAAGGAATAGGAATATTTGTGGCTCGTCAAAAATTTAGATTGAAGCTGTGATTTGTGTTTTAGTAATTTGCGGGGAATGTAAACCCTTTACAAATGAGAATGTAGTGGACAAAAATAATTTAAATTTTGTAATTTGGAGGTGCAGCTCTCAGTTTTAAGACACAAAAGTGAAGGAGGTTGTTGAAGGGGTCATGCAGACTCACCAACATTCAAGTGGGTTAAAGTGTTACTTCTAATAACGCTGGTGAGTGTGTTTTGAACAGATACCCCCTTCCAGTAAATAAACAGGGAACCGTGGCGTTGTTCCCAGCCATTTGCCCAGCCCCGGAGACCTGCAGGGGCTCCAGACCGTGGGAGCTGAGGCCAGGGCTACTCTGGCTTCTTGGCAACCTCCTTCCACTTCATCCCACTGATTTCGGCTTTAATCCTGAGGTATCATTCCCATTTCAGCATTGTTTACAGCTGAGAGGGAGGGGAGGACTCTGGAGCTGATTTAATATAAACACAGAGAGCTCAAGGCTGTCCAGACCTATAAAAGGAAATAAATAAACTCCTTTGAAGATTGGAATTGTAACAAGAACGGTTTTGTTTGGTCTTTATTTAGCCTTGAGGAAATGAAATTCATGTTGTAGGAGCTAGTTGTGCCATGTGCGTGTTTGTTCTTAATTAACTAGAAAAACTTTGTGTGTGCAAAAAACCCTTGGCACTAGTAAGATTCTGTTCCTTATATAATTTGTTTTGGTTTATTTCTCAGTAGCATTTATAAGATTGTGTTCACGAAATGAAGTACCAGAGCAGCTTAAAAAAAATTAATGAAAACCAATTGTAATGAAAAAATAAATTATCATATGGTTATGTATATATCTATGCAGCTATGTAAAGGATATGAAAAGAATGAAGTATGAGTATGTGAAAAGTAATACAAGATAAGGCATAAGCTTGGGGATAATCCTTTGAATTGGAGCTGATGTATTCACTAGAAGGTGATAGTTCAGGAATGGAAATGAAGATTTTTGTTTTCAGTGTTTAAGGATAAAGCAATAACTGCCACCTTTCCCATGATCAACTAAAGCATAGTAGTAACGCAGTACAGGGGATCCCCAGCAAGAAGGGATGAGGCAGATCCTCATTTTGCTCACGGTCATCGTGCCTCTAAAGCAATCCTACTGGCTGAGCACCTTCCTCACCATGCGGATGTAGCCAAAATAATGCCTAACTTCTCATATTTTTATTTTAGGGACTATTGACTTAGGAAGAAGCCGAAGAAAACACTAAGTTTTGCTTTTGTAGCTGTGCTGGAAGAACGTACACAATTTTCCTCTATAGCAAGCGTGCCCTGCAAGGCAGGTGATCAAAGCAGCTGGCCATCGCTACCAGCAATAACCGGGAGTTTCTGTAGCAGCAAAGGAATGACGGCACAGGAGACGTGAGGAATGCCACGGAGTCACAGGTCAAGCTTTAATGGCCAGCAGAGCCCAGAGTGGGATTCCTGCGATTCCTCCTTCGTGATGATTTCGTCTGATAAAAAGGCATGGAGCGGGCGTGCTCACAGAGACGCTAGGCAACCTTTGTAAAGTTAAAGCTTAAATACGGTTGACGGAGTTGCAAATCAGTGTGCGTGAATCAGGGAAAGCAAGATATGGTCAAATCACAGCATAAAAAAAGCCAGAGGATCTGTGGAAAGTCTTGCATTATATACATATGCAGTAACAAAAAAAAATAAATAGCCCCAAACTGTGGTTTTCTCGTAATTACATTACTAGTACAATAATTCATTATATAAACCCCATTGGTGTTAAAATATACATTATGTTGCAATCTTGCTTGAATAATAATAAATGACTGATCATTATTTATTTAAATCATCTTTCCAAGCCATTTTCTTTCGATGTAGCAAGCCCGAATTTCAAAACAGAGCATTAAATGTTAAAGTAGAGTCAGGTGGAGAGATCAAGATACAAAGCCTGGGAACAAGTGCATCTCAAAATCCTAGTCCAAGGTGCTTCACATGAAATTTTGTTACAAGCAAAAATGGTAATTACTGATTTATATGGAGTTAAGAAGTGCTTGTTAGCCCAGTTAATGGTTTAACAACATAACTGACTTATTACTCGCTTAGTCAAAATGCTGGGCCAGTACAACACAGGTGGCCTCGGAATAGTAATGGCAAAACCTTATGTTTTGGACTACAAATGCCAAGAGATATCCCTAGGAGATATGATGTACAGCTTTCAAACCTTTTTAAAACTTTTTTTCCTTTCAGAAAATCGTATTTCGTTTTTGATTTGGAAAAAAAAAAGTTATTTGGGGATTTAATTTATAAATTATGACTAAGGAAATATTCTGAAAACTTTGAAGTGACTGTATCCCCCGATCCCTGCACCACTGACAGATAAATAAGTAAATAAAATAAAAGGTGACATTGGATCTCCGGTTCCCAGCTTATCAGATAGTTGGGTACAGACAGATCTTATCAAAGAACTGATCTCCTAAGAAAATAACTCTGCTTTCTAGTATGGATCAGGCAGAGAGACTAAATTAAAAAGGACCTTCTCCATTTCACCACTTAATATGATGCCCTAACTTGCAGTGATTTGGAAGGTTAAAAACAACAGAAAATGTAGCTTATTTTAATATCTTACCACAGGAATGCCATTCCCGATGAGTACATTTTCTTACTTACAGCTCTTGGAAAAATGGTCTAAAAGATACAATGAAATAGTGATACTGTGGGGCTTGGGGTGGCAATTTTATAAGTGTTCTTCACAGTAAGCGATAAAGACATTTTTGATACTGAAACTTGTTTTTTTTTCCAAGAGATCTGGTATTTTGTTTGATTATTATCCTCTATGGAATAGGTATCTTGGAAAAAAGTCTTCAGTACAACACTAAATATAATCCTGAGGGGTGTTTTGGATACTGAAGGAACCCCTGAGTGAGATGTTATACATCTGTTGTGTGGACGCGGGCCTATGATGGACCGTCTGATGTGCCACGGTCATTGTGCATGGCCCTTCAGCAACTGATGAAAACATGCTGAGGGACAGAGAGGGCACACGTACAATGAAGAGTGTCCTTTAGAAAGCTGGAAGACAAGGGGGCTGGTTTTGTCTGCTATGAGGTTCTTATAACACTGTGAGCCTACAGCAAATTTATTCCTCTCACTTATTTAGGTATGTAAAAGCACAGCCAGCCCTAAGTGGGAAGTTGTATTTTGGTATCAAACTTGTGCTGGAATAGACGGGCTGAATATGGTATAGTGACTCCTTTTATTCAGCAACTGAAGTGTTCATATTTCCCAGAAATAGAAACTCTAATGGCAAAATGCAGCCACTTTGCCTTGTTTTTCCCAGTTGCCAGTGGGAACAATTGTGCTACATAACAGATGGCAATACTTCAATAAATTTTGGGCTATTTCAATAAAGCCATTTAAAATTCGTAGCATGTAGTACATTGAGGTAGGTACTGTCAGCAACTCAGAAGTGACAAACTTCACGCATGACTCTAAGCCATTTGACAGTATTCAATGGGATCAAAAGCAACTGGGGTGGAGAGGAAAGCGGGTTTTGTTGTTCCGTGTTTAAATACCTGCTTGGTAAAGTCTTACTCATTAGAAACTGATGGCAGTTTTCAGTGATTCTTAAGTCAATGCTTCGGTGACGGCCAAAAACCCCATAGACAAGCGCAGTCAAGCAGCAACAGAATTGCACTTTGAAGACGTTTTCTTACAGAGTCTATTGGGCTACGAACACTGCCGATGCCAGCGGAAACAAAAGCAGAAAAAAAACCCCATGATTCAGAGCGTGGTGGCTACATGTCTCCCTGCTTATGTGGCCTTTAGATGCCCCTTTTTATCTTTTACTAATGGGAACATTGAGATGCAAAGTACTAGACCAGCACCAAAAAAAATAAATGAAATAAAAAACCCCGTACAGCAAATCAATGAGCACAACGGGTAATTTCTACAGCTCTCTGAAAGGCATTAGAAATGCAAGTTTAATTTTATGGTCGGTTGTGTGGAAAGCTGATGAAACAGAAACATGGTACATCAGTCAAGCAGTAGAGCAATTGCAGCTCAGCTTCCCCCAACGCCAACAGGACTGTGGAAACCCCCCGCCCCAAACAAGCAGAAAACTAAGGAAAACAACAAAGAGAAGGAAACTGGGATTCAGTCCCAGAAAGAAAACATCTACATTTGAGAAGGGAAAAAAAAAAACAAAATTGTGCAGAAGGTTGTGACACAACCAACTTAGGATGTAAATTTGGCAGCAAGCGTACGCAGAGCATGCCATGGGAAGAATGAGAATGGCTCGGATGAAATCAAGCTAACCGCAGCGACAAAAAAAAAGGAGCAAGAGCTTTGTCCGAACAACCCAGTCATGTGTAGCCTTCAGGAGGAGAAGAGGTTTTGCTAGTACTACCATGCACATATTAAAGGCAAGTTTTAATCTCCCGGTCAATGACTTGGTAAAATTATTCCCTACGCTGCCTTGAATTCCAGATAAATGTGTCTCGTAACTGGGATTTTTTGCAGGTTGAACCAGAGAGCCCCCCACCCTGCCTGCCTGCGGTGGCTCAGCAGCTGCGTGCTTTCGAAGTGCCCGGGCTGGGAAAGGCTGGAAAAATCTGGCCCCTGAAGCGGCATGTGAAATGATAACCTTAAATGCCAAAACCCCTGCTCCCACCTCCTCTGCTGCTCCATTCACAGCCCCCTACCGAACCCTTCAGCGGAAAGCAAACGAGCCTCTCGCAGGTCAAACGAGTGCGTATTTGAGCCTGGTGGGTTTTATCCACGGTAGCTCAGATACATGTGTCAAGAGATGCGGGAGCAAAGCCAGGGATTTAAGTGGCATATAGCAATGGAACGGAAAAAAAAAAAAATATTGCGGCTCCTATCAGCGACTTTCATCTTCTGCAACTGTTTGAGGAAATAGCTGGCTTCAAAACAAATCGGTGGAGGTTTAGAGGGCTGCATTTCAATTAATCTCAGGAGGAAATGGGAAGGTGGGAGGAGGGGTTTCTTTCATTACGCTTTAGACCAAAAAAAAAAAAAAAAGCTGTGAACTTGTTATATTCTGAGGTTAACAAAGGTGCAAAAGAAATTGAAAGGTTGAGCCCATTAAGATTTGAAACGCTATCTGCTGTGAAGTGGGCTTCGCCTCGGGTTTTGTGCTAAGAGACTGCTGGCAGATGAGGAAAGAAGCTGGTCCCTGCCACAAAGATTTATGGTGGAAGGATGGGATGGGAGTGTTTGAGACACTCAATTAAAAATAAAAATAAAACAAAAAAAATAAAATAAATTGAAGCCAAGGTATAGAAAGATGTGAAAAGTGAGCCGCTAGAGAAAAAAAGACTAGAATTAAATCATGGATGCGGTATTTATTTGTGCAGACCAAAAGTCACATACCTCAGAAATGCAAATGATATTGCTTTAATTACACAACTGAAATTAGGCACTGGAGGGGAAGCAAATCTGTTTCTTTAAGATATATTTTGCATCAAGTGATCAAGCCATGCGAGCATTGTGCTTTTATTTTCGGAAAAGATTGAGCATCAGACGACAAAACAAATGAAAGGCTAACTACACTGCTCATTACCCGTGCTGGAGAATTTACAGCCAACGTAGTAGCTTTTTACAGCAGTGCGAAAATGTTATTATCCACAGAATTTGTCACAGCGGGAAACTCTTTTTAAGTGGTCTGTCTTCCCCCTTGTTTTTTAATTATAGGGTAGTGTATGAACTTTGCCATCCTATTAACTGAATGTCATCCTTTACTATAAAGACATGTGACATTATTTACAATTCAAAGTCCTGTTTGAAGGAGACTAGTCTCCTTGGCTTGAAAAGAATGCACCCAGAGCATTTCCAAACTGCAGTTTTACATTAAATAATTCTCCGCAGCTGTGCCGGGACAGTCGCGGCCAAGCGGCTGGCTGCCATGGGAAGATGACACTAACCCAAACCTCCCCACCCGAATGAGCTGGGAGGACAGGCAGGTAGGGTACCAGCAAGGATACTGGGCTCTGCCCTATAAAAACGGACCTCAACTCTTGGCCACATGGCCCTTGGCTCTCAACCAGACCCCTGTTTTAGGCTTGCTGTTGTTTGAAGACAGCTATAGCCATGCTGGGAAGATGACCCAACTAGCTTTGCAGTGTTCAGAGGTGTCCCCTTCTTGCTGAAGGCCAAGAGCATTGGTGGAGCCACGTGAGAGACTTTCCAGGCTGCTACCTCTTCCAGTTGGCAAGCAGAAGGCTTTAACCACCTCGATGCTGAATTTTAACAACCATCATCTTTTTTGTATGGCAGGAAAAAATATTCAGGGGATAACATTTTTATCTGTTTAGAAAGCTTTTTTGTCTTTTAGCACGTTTAGTGCTTTAAAATTTCAAGAGATTTTATTCTTTAGTGTAAATCCATTCAAATCGGAGGAGGAGGAGTAATAATAATTAGGTTTCCTAGAAAATGAAATGATATTTCTAAGAAGAGATAGGTCTCACAAGGGGACTTCTAAGATGAAGAAGGCGGCTTAAGCTTTTGGAGCTAGTTGAGCACTATCTCACCAGCTGTCCCACCACGGCTCTGCTCAGTATCACGCAGGTATCGAAGGGCCCAGCAGCCTATCGTACCTCCTGGCCTCTGGCGTTGAAAACCTGGTCGTGACTCCTATCTGCTTTTCAGCAGAGGTGTTATTTTTAACTCTAAAGAAGGGGGTAGTGTGAACGAGACGGCACCGCAGCTGGCGGGAAGGTGCCGGTGAGATGGGACCAGAGCCCTGTGCTTGGACAGGGAGCAGGACACTGTCAGGTCTTGTCCGACCCTCCGGACATGACACTACTTGTGCAGCTCCGTAATAAAGGACGTACCCTTGCGTGCCGTGCAGCCGTGCTCAGCATGGGGCTTAGCGTATCACAGGTGAGGCGTTGGGCTGTTTGATTTCCCTTTAATTCCAAATCAAGAGAAATGGGAAAAAAAAATAAAAATCAACATACAGGGACCGGTGGCTGTTATTTGAAGCCTCATCACCCTTTTGCTTATACTTGTACTGTCAGAAGTAGCAGTAAAAGCAGCTGCTCCCTGTTATATTTCAGCCATCAAATAGGAAAACCTGAGAGGATCGCATGTACTGGGGAAGGACAAGGAGAAGGGAGGGAAAGGGTAAGACTAATGAACCAAGGGAGGAAAGGAACAAAAAAAAAGAGCAGAGAAAAGCCAAATCAAGGAGGAAAAAAATGATGTGTAAAGATCTGACTGTCCTGAAAATCAAGCGGAATGAATTTCTTGTCAGTGTGTACTTGTTAGACCAAGGCGATCTTCTGGTGGTAAATGAATCTCCTCAAAGCTTTCACACATGTATGTCGTGGTTTGGGACCAGAGCAACGTAGACCACACAAAGGCGAAGTCCAGCTTTCTCATACATAAATCTGCATCAAATCACAGATTATAATGTGGCAGAAATACCAACTAATCAGCTACATAAAACAAGAGATTATTTCTTGAACATTTGAAAGCAGAAAAATGATAGAGTTAAAAGAGAGTTAGATTGGGAATAAAGTTTTTGCATTTTCCTCTTTTTTCTCTGAGCCTTTAAGATCAGCTCTTTGCAGCAACAACCAACTCTGTGGTTCTGCATGTATTTGCTAAGGAACTACATAGCATTTCTGGTCCACGAATCAATGCTTAAGTAATACAATAACACAAATAAATATTAATTTTATAGATAGAGGGGGTACCTTATGTTTAGATGAAGAGCCGGAAAATTGGAGACTTTCCTCAGGTTAAAAGCTCTGTCTTGCTCTGTGAGCAGTATATTTATTGGGCAGCTCTATTGTTTGCCTTTTTTTTTTTTTTTTAAATAAACTCCTGAACTAAACTTCTCACAAACGTTTGCAAAAGTGAACTAGAGTTTGAGATCAAGAGTTATGAACCTGGAAGACCACATATTCAAATGCACCAGTATTGCTCAATACATCTACCCAAGAAACTGTTTCACTTTTTATTGTCTTCTTTTTTTCTCCCCAGCAACACAGGTCTGGATCCCTTGAAGGGTCTTGAAGTGACGGTGACACACTTGATGAAAGACACTGCAAATTTAGAAAGAGAGGTTCCATCTCCATATAAGAGGTAGACAAAAGGTGGAGGTCTATGAAATGGATCCCCTGAAATGACTGCTCTAAACTCAATGGGTGTTTGGGTTTGTAAAATGCTTTTCCAGGCGGACTTTGTTACTTTTTCCTAATCTACAAATGCCTTGTGACTTTGACAGAAGCGTCTGTATGTAGCAAAGCCTTTGAAGAGTCTTGTCCTACTTGCTTGCGTTGTCAGATCATCCTCAAATGGGAAGCAGTGGGGTCCATAGTTTAGTGAGACCTAGGACAAGGTGATTTCTACAGGAAGAACCAATTTTAGGACCTGGGAAATTGGAGTGTGGGATCTTTTCTATTGCGGAGAAGAGGGCAGGCGATGGGAAAGCAGCTCCAGCTGCAGCTCCTTGACTCGGCTTTGCCTTAGAGCAGTGGGGTCAGTGCAGCACACAAAGTCCAAGATGGGAACAGCTGAAGATGGCGGCTCTTCTAAGTGAATTTTGAGACGCTTCCCACCTTGCAGGAATACAAACAGATGAACATATAATTTCCAGATTAATGCAAAAGTACAATTTCTGTCTTTCTTGACACTCCATCCCGGATCCCAATAACTACTTTGCTGCCTGGCCGGGAAGCTGTGCTGACTAAAGAGCTTTTGTACCACCACAAAACCACTTCAAAGTTCGAGAAAGGAGAAAGGCCGTGTATCTAGCTGACAAAGTTCCCATAATGAAGGGTTTGCATCCTGTATATCCCGCCTGGGGTTAGTGACTCAGACGGGGCTAGCTGTACTAACACACTGCAGCAGCTGAGAAAGGAACCACCACCAGCAGCCGACCCAGAAAGCGCTGCCACAGACATCAGCCCACTTCTCTGCTCGGTGAATAATATTCCCCGCATAAGGATGCGTGGGGTTTTCTTTGAGATAAAAAGGTCAGATTAACACAGCAGAGAGCAAGGCGGCGCTGAAGAGCGGGTAGCGGTGACAGCAAGCCTGTGCCCAGGTGGCATCACGAAGAGGCACCACGAAGAGGCACCACGCAGCCCATGAGGATCTCAGGCTCCTTTTAGGAGAACTGGACGTGGAGATAAGGGTCTGTCCCAAGGGGCCCAGTTCTCAGAGAGATGTAGCAGGGCTGTAAGAATTTGTGTCTTGGCTCAGATCTCTCTTTCCCTCTTAATCTTTCCCCAGCATGTCTGCTACGCTGCAAGAGGGCAACTGGTGTAGAAATTCACTGTAAGAGAGAAACAGTGGCAGGAGCTCCAAACAGGAGCTTCTTTCTGTATTAATTATAGTGCACAATAGGACAACAAATATATGGAGGTTCCCAAAGACCTCGTGAGATTTGTATTAGCAATGGGCTGATTTGGACAGCCACGTGTAAACATCTCAAAACCATGTAGAAGCTGCATATCCTGGTTATTCTCTAGGAAACAAAACACAAACTTTCCCAGGCAGTTATAAATGTGTATAGCAGCTTTTGGTGATAGACCTCAAATTACCTTTGCGAGGGTAAGCATTATTACCTCTGTTTACAGGGATAAAGCAAGGTACACAGGGATGAAACAACTCCCTCAGGCCACAGGATAAAGCTGTTGCAGAAATGAGAATATAAGCTAGCTCTTGTCATCCCAGAGCCCTGCCTTCTGATTCTCGTCTCTCCAGATTAACATCTGAAGTCAGGCATATCTTTATTATGCACATATTTTTTTCCTCGTGGCGAAGACTCAGACCAGGATTATGGATTTGGGTCAGGAGCTTTAGCACAGGCGTAATTTCTACCCATGTGTGAGAGGTATCGCTGTGAGACACCTCACAGTCGACATGCGTGTTCTGTACCCCATATGGGTGTCCAGCAGCGAGGGACGGAACAATGAACCAGCAGAACAGAAAGCGGTGGCTTGGCATCACACCACGGCCACAGAGCACAGCCGCCTTCGTTCTGTCCCCACGGGCTGTGCCTGAAACGAGAGTAGGGTTTCAGACGCAAAAGAAACAAGCAATGCCTTCAGAGAGACCGGGTGATGGCGACGAGGTTATGAAAAGCCATATCTTGCCTTTCTCAGAGGAAGCGGTGTATGGGCTTTTGCTGATTTTGGCTTGCTCTGGTCTGGCATGTAGGAGTTCCTCCTGCCTTAAAAATGTCGTCATTTTTGTGGGAAAAGTGCAATGATTCCAAGTAAAGAAGGGATTTTATGACATTTCTGTACCTCACTTCAAGTACTACCTACCAGCTGCCCACTTCAAACAGAGCCCCTGGAAGAACTAGGTCTTCCAGGAGAATCTCAGCCTTAACTCTCCCCCAGATTTCCCTCTTTGACACGTGACTTTTTCCTTGCCCTAGCTGCTTTTGGTATTTTGGATAGCAGTTTGTCCCCTGCTACCACATTGCAGTTGAGCTTTTGCACGCTTACGTCTGCAGGTTTTTGCCTTTTACTTGGAAAATCTTTGCCGTTCCACTGTCCAACCTCCTCCGCCTCCAAGTAATACCTGACAGCAATTGCAAGCAAATGAACTAATTTGTCACAATCCGCGTAACTCCGTTGCTTGCGCTTGTCCACCTGTACGGAGCAAATCGCAGACTGAAAGTCTGAAGTTTAGGAGTGAAGCGAGTGAACTGAGGACACCTGGAATCTAAACCACACCATATTCCTGTAGACCAGGAATAGATATTTCAGTAGCTCTAGGAAAAAATATTTGCTTTGTTCTTTTCAGGGTAATGTGTAATTCTAGCTGGCATTTTCCTCCAGGTTTTTACTAAGATCAGTGTTTGCAGTTCCATTTATGTGGTATTTTCTAGGTCAGTTTTTACTTCTGCCTCTCTGCACCAAATTTTTTGATCTGTTTACTTGAGCCTAAAAAACCCCAGCTCTTACAGTATTCTGAAAAAGTCACCTAAGCCAAAGTACTACTAAAAAAACCTGCGTTTTGTGGCTGTCTTACTTAAGGTTATGCAGTTATAGCCAGTAAATGTACTGAGAAGAGAGAAAAATAGCTTCTTTTCGATGTGTGAGGTGCTTTTTCCAAAGGCAGGAGTGGTCCTTCAGGCATTTTGTACTTCTCAGTGTTGGAGCTCGGCTAATATGGGCTCTGCTTAAAAAGTTTCTTGTATTTAGACAGATTATCACGTAGTAGCGAATATCACAGAGCAATGTGATTTTTGTCATCATAGAAAGATTTATGTTTTTACTCTAAGATGAGAAAAGAAGAATTTGTTTACAGTCTATAGCTTGCTTTCCCTGGGTAGCTGATTAGAAGAGAAAGGATCCAGCAGTAGGTGTACAGCAAAGTCTTTGAGAGTTTAGGATTACCAAAATGCTGTGACAGCATGAAATGTGGTGACAAGGGCTATCCAGAAAGTCCATCTATTCCAGAGCCATGCAATGGAAGCAGAGACATTGCCAATACAGTGCAGAGAAAGTGCCCTAAGTTCTGCTAGAATATGATAAGATTTTTTCCAGGAAATCTGAATTCTATTAAAATTAATTTACAGCTTAGTTTATCTAATGGCCGTGTGCATGCTTCCCTTCCCTGCCAATAAAATCAGTATCTCATGGGACTTTGTCTTCTCCTATATGTTGTTTTCTTAGTTGTAAAATCAAGGCTGTTCCAAATTGGAGAGTTATGATAAAATGGTTGGTAATTACACAGCACTGGAGAATAATCAGCGAGCCGGCTTTCTTCTGTAGGGCATTTTGTTGTTGGTTGATAGAAATCCTGTTTAGCGTTCCAAAGTATTTATTCAGACCTGACTTCCTTTAATCTCACCAGCTACGTTTAAAGTGTAGCAGTAGAAGCTTGAGCTTTATCTTAAAAAGGAAGGTTTCCATTTTATTACAACTTAACTCGCTTTTTAAATCACAGACCAATTTCTTTTGTTTAGGTTTTTTTTTTTTTTTACATCAGGAGAAAAGGGGTTTGGGAAAGGAAGAGAAACTGCTGTCAGTTTTCCTCTGTGGTGGGCTCTCCGATGGCCCAGCAGTTCTGTATTTACCTTATTACGGAGTAGTTAGCAGGTTGTAAATCTCACTGATGAGCCAGCAACCTTTCTGTGGGCAACTCGGCCAGCTTGAGAGTCCCATAAATTCTCTAAAAAAAAAGGCAGCCTTCAAGGATGGTTGGAAAAATACCATTCATAACTGAGACATCCAGTTATAATAAGCTGGATGTATGAATAGAGAGTAGGCTTATTAGATTTGCAGACCGGCTGGAGGTGTTTTGGGCGATGGGCTTCAAATTCAAAATGTTCTTCCCAAAGCGCAGGTATGGTTTGCAGCAAATAAGGGGATGTTCGGCAGGGAGAAGTGGCAGTTAACCCGTTTAAGCAAGCTAGCGGCCAACTGTGCAAATGCAAGAGGGACATGCTGGTGGGCAGCAGCTCTGCAGAAATGGTTTGTGCTTGGTGGCGAGCCAGAAGGTGGATGGCAGGTTGTTTCCCGAGGTGCAAACACTATCCTGGGTTGCAGAGACAGGGGTATAGGCTGTGAGACGAGTAATTTTTCCTCGCCTCTGGTGAGGTCTCAGCAAGGAACCAATTTGCCTGCAGCGGTGGCTTTGAGGTAGATGGTGGCCAAGGGAGAATCCGTAGGGGAACGGGAGCCAGGAGAAACCCCGAAACGTGTTTGAGAGAAGAGGTGTTGCAAGTTAAAGGGATAGAAAACTAAGGGTGGGATAAGACAACAGTTTTTAATTATACAGCGGGCAAAGAGGAAAGAGTTTATCGTGGATAAGACATGAAGTAATGGTCTCAGCAAGGTTACAGCAAGGAAGATTTTGTTTAGCGGCTTGAAAAGCATCTAGTAGTAGAAGATAATAATGCACTAAACCAGATTGTTGGGAGAAGATGATGAGCCTTTATGAAGAGGCCAGAACAGCACCTTTCAGGACTGACTGAGATGTGGCTGATTTCTGCCCTGGCTCGGGGGAAAAGATGGTCCTTTGAGTCACCTTCCACCACTGTGAGCCCATGCAGTGAAACAGGCTACCTCAGCTCCGGATCACGCCTCCAATTACTCTGTACCTTTCAGACTCCATCACAATTGATTGCAACTCTGCTTTCTCTCCTTTTCAAACAATTAGGTTCTTTGCTCCCACTAAAAAACAGCCACCCGACATTTCTGCTATATCAAAAGTACTGGAATGAAATAAACAATATTTTTATTTTCAAAAGACTTGTGTTCATGTCTCACAACTGTAATTCCAGAAAAGTAGAAAAGAATGTTGAAATCCTTGGTTTTTATCTTTTTTAAAAATGAAATTGGAGCATTTGTACCTTACAAACATCTTACATAGATAGATTGTTTTCAGGACTCTTCTGACATTATTTGTTCAATTTGGGCTTGTTTCCTTATCACAGGGATGTATTAAAGTCTAAATGAAAACTATTTCCTTCATGTCTTTCTAACAGCTTGTCACAAAGCATCATTGTGCAACAGTGTCATCCACAATTTTAATGATGACATCTCATTTCAGGAGGGCGTGAGCTGAATCCCAATGAATAAATTCATGAAGTTTAACCTTTCCATGACCCCATTGCCACTGTGGTTTTTTTCTTATCCCTCCCCAGCTCATTAGCTGTCCTGACAAAAGCAGCTGAGATGACATGTGAGTCTTTATAGCTGTGCTTTAAACAAAAAGAAACAGTGGGAGGAAGAAGAAAGGTGGAGAGAAGCGTCATGTTTGGTCTGGAAATGATCTGCTGTGCGTCTGTAAGCAAGCTAATTTTTCCTCAGCATGACATGGTCCCTAACCAGAACGATGGATCTCGGACTAGAAACTACCCTGACATTATAATTACGTTCAACCCCAACTAATTTCTTTCTAATGTACTGCGAGTGGCATCTAGCTCATTGAGATGCAGACTCTGTTCCAAGGACATCCTGTGGCTACCAAGAAAACCTCTGTCTCGCACTCAATTTTCAGCAGTGTTTTCACTGTCAACTGTCAACATTAACACGATGTTTAGGTTCCCTTTAAAATAAATCAACCCATTTTGTCACCCTCTTATTGCTCTGCCAACTGTTGATCCCAGTCTCAAACCATTTTAATGTGGCGCCGGTTTGGTGCCCAAGTTGCTGGTGACATTTATTTTTGAGCAGCTTTGTTTTTTAGCCCTTGGTAAGTCTACTTAGAAACTAAAAATGTGTTTCTGAAAGTAGTTCTCTCAAAACAGCAGCTTATGAATCAGGACAGTATATATTTTAATTTGCCTTGCGTAAATCCCTAGTGAGACTCATTGCCATGTCCCAATCTTGTAGAGCATTATATCTGTTGCGTGGAAATTTTTTTTTTACTGCTTTTATGGCTTCCTTATCACGTTATTATCCCTATCTTCAGCACTGAAAACTAGCAGGTAGGAATTTCAGCACGTGTGAAACTGGAAATGCCCCTTGAGGTTTTTTTCCTTTCTAACATAGTGGCAGAGCCCGTCTTTTGGACAATTTTTTAAGTAATGTGTTAAAAGTCTGTATTATTTATACTCTATTAGTACACTTCACTAAACATAGCTTCTGTGAAATTGCTTTTTATCTCAAGTAGTAAACTTCTAATAACTTATCCCCATTTCAGTGTTCTGCAATACCTATGAACTACTCTTACTGAATCCAATTGATTCCAACTGTAATTCCATTTACTACTTTACATTCCCAATGAAAAAGAATGTAGTTGGCTCCCAGAGTACTATCATTATTGGTAGAGAGTGTCTTTAGCTTTACTTAAATACTTCAATCTGGGGACAAATAGCAGCGATTTTATCCTGTTGTTCTACACCAGGAAAAAGATGTTAGAGGAACATGAGGGAAAATAACAGTTTGTTGATGCTACAGGAATTTATAGTGAATTGTTACTGAATGAAATCTGTTTAGAGCAAACGTATCCTGTTTACTGCAGGATTTTATGGGAAGCTCTCAAATTTGCATGTTGATTACATGAAATGTAGGAAGTCCCTCCCAGCCATACAACAGGAAAAGAGGATTGTTAAAATACAAAATCATCTCCAGCGTTGCGTGATTTACTCTGAGAGATGCAGCAAGGGCCGCAGCTGTTTACACTACCAGAGCAATCCACAAGACTAGGAATAACACTGTCCAACCTGTGTAAAGTTTTCATTATATATCTGAAGTTTCCAAACCCATATTTTATATATACAGAGACTTATAAAGATTGTTCTTGTCTTAGATTTCTGGGCTATTTGTCTTCAAGCTAGCACAACCTGAGTGCGATCAATAAACACAATGGAGCGGTAGGGCACATTTATCTTCTCTTCATCCTATGGCGAGCATTTCACCTGACATTCTACCTCAGGCAGCCTTTGTCAGGCAGCGTAGCAAGGGAGCAGAATTGTCTATCAGCCCACTAAAACCTGATGGGGAGCAGGTCCCCTCGAGGAGCCACGTGTCCAGAGGTTTTCCAACAAGACCACAGCAAACTCATAGGCAGGAAAAGAAAACAGGGCACCTTCAGACAAATTTTATTTACTGGTAGGCTTATGAGCTTCAGGACTAGACCTTAATGATCCACACACCCCAACAATTGACCTTTTGCCTCTCGTGCCTGAATCCCAGGAGGGACCTACAGGCTGGTGGAGCACAAAGAGCTCCTGTGGTAGTGTGGGCCCTTGTTAGAGTTTCTTTCTCTTTGCTGGACGTTAGTTAGTTTTGCTTCTATTGATGCAAAACAGAGTTCGGAGATCATTCAGTTCAGGGAAGGACATTGTCAAAGGGAAGGAAGGGAAAGAAGTGAAGAGGATGGGTATCCAGGTGAAGGAGGTAAAGTTTGGCTGGGACAGGTAGTCCCAAAGAGACGTGCAAGCTGTTCCTTGTGGTATGAATTCACAGGAGAAGATAGCAATGAGCAACAGCTGATGCACTTCCTAATGGATGAGAAGAACAGGAAAAGAAATCTTTCCTTGCAAAGGCAGATAAATACATTGCATGGATACTGGTGTTGGGATGCTGGTGGTCGCCATGACCTTTGCAAGGAGTAAAGCTGTCTCATTTTTCTTCTGAGTAGTCCGTGCTTGTTATTCTGTCACCAGTGCTATCAGTAGTGGCACCCCACATGCCATATAGACGACGATGTTTAAAAAGAAACATAAGAAATTTTGCAACACTTACTCGTTAAAAAGTGAAAGGTGTGGTGATACTATATTTAAGCAAAACTTTTCCTTTTTTTCCAAGTTTTGAGGTTTTCTGTCTTTGTTTTTGAAGGAGCACATTCATCAAGTACAAGATCACAATATTTTACTGTGGCTCCAGATGTCTTTTTTTTTTTGCTAAAAATACTTGACCAAAACAATTCATCCCTTGTTCTAAGCTCCATGACTTAAATCCTCAGATCTGTTGATGTATAAATTACAGCTGTCTATTCTCCTCCACTCAGTGAAGAAATAACTGCCATAGTAACTGGAGCACATGGAGATAATTCCCAGTGAGCGCAGCCAGCCCCAAGGAGCCTGATGAGGTTGTGGGAATACGCTTTGTGAGACCCTCCCTGCTAACCCAAACGTTTTGCCCTCCCAGAACTCCAAGTCCAGCAAAACTTCAAATCCTCCAAAGTAAGGTATTTTATTAAAATATAAGGCTGAATCTGCCCCGCTACAAGGCGGTGGCCGTGTGGCCTGAGCACTGGTTTGGTTACGGTGGCTTGGCAGCTTCTGACACCCAAAGTCTCTTTTTCCTCCAAGCGGACACTAATGGCAAAGGGCTCTGTGAAGGTGATGGTGTGAGGAGCAAATGGGTTTTTTTTGCTATTCACTGACAGAAGCCGAGTCTGAGAGTGAGCCAGAGAGAACTGGTAATTGGGACAATAAAGGGAATCAAACAGGAAAACTGGGGAGAAAGGAAGAGGGAAGGGAAAAGGTACAGGGAAGGGGAAAATTATGTATGGGTGTGGAGGTAGCCAACACACAGGAAGGATATATGAATAAGAGTTAGTTCAGATGTTTAACTTGTAAATACACTGTCCCTTCCTGATAAGTGGGACATCAGTGGGAGCAATGTGTAGGCTAAATGGCACAATACCACTCTCATCTAAAAAAAGTAGTGAGAGGCAAAAAACCCACCAGAAACAATGAACGTGAGATGAAAACCAAAACAGTGATGTGGTAAGGAGCTTTGTAAGCCTTCGTGCCATACGTGGGACAAATTAAGAAATGGTTAACCTTTTGCTCTCTCCAACCTAAACATAACCTTAGCTTCTGATCTTTGTTGCATACTGGAAACGTATGCGCTTGTTAAGAGTTTTATATTAGCAAAAAACTGACAAATGTGACTGTTCGTGAATCAATTCAAGCTGCAGCTTTTCTAAGATATAGCTACATTTTTAAAGACTTTGAAGACTCTTTAAAATTTCTTTAGAAAGCAAAAATGTTGTGCTGCATACCCCACCTCCCCCAGTGACCACATACACTTATTCTGCCATTTACCAGGATCTTGTGCATGAATTTTTCTTCTGTACTGATCCAGAAACTTCTGTCCACACCTTGTTGTCATTTAACTGGTGAAGTGCCTTTAATTCAGCTGCTGAGAACAAACACCTCTATATTCAGCTCCTGTGCTGGTGGCATAGGTGATATCCCTCAGGCACCAAGGAGCTTGACAGCTCATCTTCTCGAGGTGTCGCTGCATGAGCTGTAAGCCAATGTCAGGTGTATGTGTCCCTCTGTGACTGATATAACTGATATTATAAAGGCCAGATGCCCAAAGGTGTCCAGTTCCAAGCAACCACAGAGACAGAATATTTATAGAAAAGCATCCGATATCATAAGTGTGCTTTTTAGAGATTTAGGGGTGTTAAATACTTTAAAGAGTAGGACCAGGGAAAGTAATAACTTCAGAAGAGGTTCTGAAGACCTCCATCAGTCAAAGGATTAGATTGCGACTTAACAAAGCGGTGTTTTGACAAAGAATGGAACTCAAATAGCAACTTGATATTTAGGTATTACGGAACATTTTGCTGACACCCTTTTTTTCTGTTAAATTGACCTTATTGCCCACAGATGCTGAGGAGTCAGCTTGTTAACAGTTGCCGTTACGTTCCGCTCTCCCGCTCGGTTAGCAGCCTCACAGCCTTCGCATGGGCAACGCTATTTATGGCAGACAACATCGAGACAAATGAGAAGAGCTGCAATTCCCAAACCTCTCCTTCGTGCCATCAGCAATGTTCGATAGATGCAGATGCAAAGGCATGCAAGAACAAAAGTCATTCCCCAAGGATGTAGGTCAGTTTGAAGGGCCGCTATATAACTACAGGCACATTTTTCCCAGATAAATTATGGCTCACAGTGTCAAACACAGACTCTAATTGAGTAAAACGTACTGATCCTCTTCCTCAACGGGGCTTTGTTTTCAATTAGGACATAGTTCCCCTTGGCCTTGAATTTTTCAGGGATGGTTTCCGGATAAGGAGCAGCAATGCTGGGGACTGAGAAGGCAAAGGGCGAAGGAAGCCCGAGGACCCTCATTAAGGCTGATTTGTGCGATCCACACTCTCAGCTCTCAGTGTAGATGTAGCCGTATCACTGTCCGTCCCTGTTAAGACAATATCAGATAATCTTAATTACAGCTTTTGCTACGTGAGGCTGTCAAAGTGCATCGTAAACCACTTGCTAAATCTGAGAGTGTGTAGCTGCTGTCTTTTCATAGCAGAAAGGACCCTGATCACAGAATGGGACCTGCTACATAATACAGGCTATCTGCTTTCACCCTGTAATTTCTGCAGCAAGCCTTTGTCCTTAAAAGGAAGTTTTTCTATAAAAATAAACCTTAAGAAAAGACTGGAGAAACCATCACAGATATTTAGGAAATCTTCAAAAAAATCAAAATTTTCTCCTTCTTTTCACAATAAAGTAGACACCATACATCCTTTAACTCTTTCCTCGACCCCCTGCCCACTCTTTTTTCCTTTATAGCCGAATTCAGGATTTCTGTTTTCATATTAGTTTTAGCCCTCTGCTCACGCTAAGAGGTTATAGTTACTTTTGACTGTTAATAACCAACTGTATAATATAATATGTACAATTCTAAATATTATGGAAACTGAGAAATTAATTTACAACTGCTTCCAGCATATAGCATATTCCCTGCTGTGAAGAAAACTTATTAGAAAGGAAAAAATTATTCTCCAATTCTTAAGGAAAAAATAAATTCTCAACCATGTTACTTTCTATGAATGGGCAGAGATTGCCACCAACTCTTCCTATTGCAATAGGAAGAACAATAAAGGCTGCAGTTTGCCTGGAAGCTGCTATATAGAAACGATACTGGTCAGCTTAGATCCTGCTCTCAAATAAATGTCAAGGTATAAATGTCAAAGTAAATAAATGCTGACCAAATGAGGTCAGCAGAGGATTTCACCTTTCTTCTGGTTCTTTCCAAAGTGGTTGAAGGTGACTTTCAGAGTAATTTTGCTTTCCTATTTTGGGAGGGCTTTGGGAGGGTTTAATTTTGTCTGTTTGTTCATTTTGTTTCATTTCCTTAAACAAGACGTTTCTGGTGTAGCTGTCCTTCTCCAGATTTGCCCTCTGGAGCACCTGCTGCCCAGGAATGACTTGGCTGGCTGGCTGTTCGTACAGTGAGCAGAAGGGGACTTACAGCATCAACCTGGTTTAATTGCTGTCGTCTTGCTTTTCATGGCAATATGACCTGATGAGACTTTGTGAATAATGCCTCTTGTCTGACTTTTTTCTTAACAATAAGCATAAAAGGAAAAGATATAAAATTTTCCATTGGCACTGAATGACACATAAATCCTCTGCCAATACAAAACGAAATTGTATTTCTACTAGCTGCAAGCAATTCTCAGTATCTTTCTCATTCTGTGCAATTTCCAATATTCCACAACTGATAAATGACAGGAGAACTTTGCAACTGTATCAAATTAAATCACAAATGTAATCGTGTGGCCTGATTGAAAAAGCCAGTTATTGTTTGAATTAAGGGTTTCATTTCTTTGTTCCTACCTAGGTAAGGCTACATTTTTGCTCAGGCTAATGAAGGTGCTGATGCTCCGGGATGCTTCTCGCTGTGTAAATGTCACTTTCCCATGCCCCAGCCGTGGCTTGGGAGTAAGTGCAGAAACCAAACCCACAGGATGGATCCAGAAACACCTTCTGGCTCTCACAATTTGTGCCACTGTTTCTGCAAGTGGGATTCGTACCAAAACATCCACAAAAATTGCAATCGGAACTACAGTTTCTGAAATCCGACTTGGGAACATATTGATTCAATTTGTTGATGACAATGGTTTACTGTAGCAGCTTTGCTCCTGACTGAAATAACATGATACTAGATAAATAATAGTAGAATCAGAAATAGTTTTTGGATATGGACTTAGTCACCGTTGTGTAGATCATATAAAAATTAGTAGTATCTCATATAAAAATTAATAATATGTAACTTATCACTTTGTAAAATATTAAGATCTTTAGAACATAAAAAATGCCAAACAAAATTTAGATTTCTTTCCTCTGAAGACCCACACTATGTATCTTGCTGCTTTTCTGACAAGGCTTCCTAGTGCCAAGTGAAAGGCACCCTTAAAACTCAGCTTGAGTCTGGAGAGGTAAACAAATAAAATCTGGCATGCGGCATGCAAACCATTTTTCCCCTCTGTAAATAATTCATTATTTATACCCTGTTAGGGGCAAGCAGCGGGCGGTCCGAGAGCCCCCACCCAGTGGAGGTGGCAGAGGTGGAGCACAGCACAGGATGGATGGAGACCCCAGTTCCAGCCAGGAGCAAGTGTTGCCAGCAGACCTTGGAGCAGCAGCTTTTTGGACCTGGTCAAGCGCAGCCATCAGATAAAGGTTATGCCTCCATCCCCTGGCATAGGGCAGGGAGCTGGCAGGACCCCACATCCCACCGCCAAGCACTCCTTGGCCCCCCTCTGCCATTTTCCTCCCATGAGCAAACCGATTGTAAACAGCAGTGGAAGGAAGATGCTTGTGACTTAGGTGATAGCACCAAACTCTAGTCAAAGCTGAGCTAGAAGTGACAACATGAGTCAGGGGACTCTCTTCGTGATGGACATGAGCAGTGCTGGCTTCCTCTGCCAGGCACGGGGTGTGCGCCTGCCATGGTTTCAGTTGGGATAGAGCTGACTTTACTAGCAGTTGGTATGGGGCTGTGTTTTGGATTTGGGATGGGAAATAGTGCTGATAGGGCACTGGTGGTTTGGGTTGTTGCTAAGCTCTCAAGGCTTTTTCTGCTCCTCACACCGCCCCACCAGCGAGTAGAATGGGAGTGCACAAGAAGTTGGGAGGAGACACAGCTGGGACAGCTGACCCCAACTGGCCAAAGGGCTATTCCATACCATGTGGCGTCATGCTCAGTATATAAAGCTGGGGGAAGAAGAAGGAAAGGGGGACGTTCTGAGTTACAGCGTTTGTCTTCCCAAGCAACCGTTACGGGTGATGGAGCCCTGCTTTCCTGGAGATGGCTGAACACCTGCCTGCCGATGGGAACTGGTGAATGAATTCCTTGTTTTGCTTTGCTTGTGCGTGTGGCTTTTGCTTTACCTCTTAAACTGTCTTTATCTCAACCCATGAGTTTTCTCTCACTTTTACTCTTCAGATTGTCTCCCCCATCCAAACTGGGGGGAGTGAGCCAGTGGCTGCGTGGCCCTAGTTGCCAGCTGAGGTTAAATCATGACAGCGCCTTGGAAACGCTTGGCTAGCGTACTCTGCTCCAGGTTATCTGGATCCCATCCAAATTCCCATCCTCTCCCACCCTGCTCCCACCCTGCCCCTCGGAGTACTGACAACTTGCAGGCTGCTTCGTGCTTTGGGGGTTTTTTTGGGTTTCTTTGGGGATGGCTGTGGCTCAGTCAATGTCTTTGCAAGAAGGAGATGGCCGGGTGGAAACACTTGGCTGTTGAGAGCATTTTTCTGTTTTGAACAGGCAAACCGGAGGTTGGAGAGAAGCAGATAAATTATTCAATGATGGAGTTTTGCTGCAGGAAGAAGCAAGTTTCAAACCTTCTTCAGAAAGCATTGTGGGCTAGATGTAATGCTGGCAATGCCGCTCAATTAATCATTTAAGAGAAATAACAGCCAGATTTGCCTCAACTTCTACAACTGCTGAAAACCGAGCACCAAGTTGTCTCAGTTGCTACAAAAGCAATTAATTCTTTTCTGCCACTGCCACATACAGCATGTAATTCTCTTTTAAAATATACATGTATGTATATTTTCTGTGATGTTTTCTTTTTGGTGTGGCAATTGGGAAATAGTTTTAACCTTGAATTTTTATTTTAGGACATAAACATTTAATGACAGAGAAATATTTTCTCTTTAATTTATGCTTTTGGGAAATGATACACAATTCTGTGAATATTAAACAAGAGTTTATATATAGCATTTAGGGAGAGATATATACAGTATGCTGAGCCAAAATCATGTCAAAATTGTTCCAGTGAACATATGTCACACATTTATGCATTTGTAGGATGTTTTATGCTGACAGGCCAGCAGCTGCTTTACTTTGTTTCAGGGACCTCTGCCCAAATGCTCTGTTTCACTCCTACATTTAGTGGTACTTGAAAATTTGTCCAGGTGATAACAAATTCTCTAATGCCAGATTGATTTTGTTAGAAAAGTAAAAGACAAAGTCAAGGAAATCCTTTACAGTTACAGTATATTAATTCCTTTCTTTGGGAAAGCTGAATCAGTGAAATATGAAGTAGAAGTGTATGTAAAAATTTGTAAATAAACACTTATTATAACTCTGTTAGTAACTAAACGATTTTGGATTTAAAATAATTTCCCATAAACAAACCTTGAAATGTTAAAATAATTTAAACAGAAATAAAAAAAAATATTCCATGGACCTACCCAGGTGAGGACATTTTGATCTGGTGGCAAATATTAACACTAAAATTCTTTAGTTTCATATTTTGGAGGATTGCTAAGGACTGTTTTCCCCTGCTGCAACACCCTTTCTGTACCTTAACCCCCCCAAAAAACATTTCCAGCATAGCTAGAATTATATAGCCATGCTATCAAAAAACCCTGATTGTATCTATAGGCAGATTATTCCAGCTACGCTCTTTCTGCAGCAGCTTGTAGTCTCTTTTGTAGGTGGAAATCAAAATTAACTTAAACCAATATATATAGAGTATAACCCTGTCTACGCTGGGCTCTTCAGCTGGTGTAACTGTAAATCACAGTTCCCAGCTTTGCGTACTCCTAATGGATATAGAATTGATGGCAGAAATGTATAGAGTGGCCTTGGCTTAGGTGAGGTCGGTATTGATAGGTATGATATAGCTCTTTAATTACAAGCGAGGAGTCCTTGCCGCCAGCAGCATTTCTCGTGGGTCTTCAGAGTGGGCGGCCAGAGCATGACCAGAAATGTTGGCTGTGTGTCGCTTAACAGTGACCTGGACAGCAAAACTTAAAAGCATGGCAAATCTAGTTTCCAGGTGACCCAAAGATAGACAGAGCAGTAAACAACAAAGAGGACAGGGATACAACAAAGTGTCACCTCCAGAAGGACCTCTTCTGCTGTGGAAGCTGTCCCTTTGCTCTTCTTCTGGCCAGATCATTCATCTCAATATACTCAGTGATAATTGTCAACACCCCTTTCCAAAACTCGGGTAGACACGTGGCTCATACTTGTCATTTGCAAAATCTAGGCTGGCTCCTTCCCAATACATCATATTTATCCCTCAGTCTATTACTTCCATTTGCAATGATCCTTTCACTGGTTTTCACCTAGTTCTTGTGAACAGCATTGACATTTTAAAAGGGAAAGAATATTGTTTCTCATAGTATGGTAATATGGTCTTTTTATCACATCTCTTCTGGCTATCTCTTGTTTAAAATGCAGAGCTCTAGAAGATAAGGTCTCTTCTGGCATAAAGTTCTTTGATACCTCTGCTTATCCTAGTCACCTGGTCAGAGTACCTTCCCTGGTTGTCCATAGGAGAGCTCAGATTCTCTGCTATGACCTTCACAGTGACACTAAAAGTAGTTTTGATGAGTTGTGGAGATCCTGTTGCTGAGCCCTCCTACCTGAAGGACCTTCTCGCTATGTAAAGCTTGGAAAAGGCAGTCAGTGGCATACAGGGATTTCCACAGAGAGGTCCTGTCTGGCAATCTGTAAACACTGGGAAAATGAGACAAACTGGTAATAGGAAGGAAAACAAAAAACTCTTTAGAAATTCCCATTGAAAGAGGGAAGATGTTTTGCTTTCTGTACCCCATCTGTTTTGCTGTGCTTTCAAGGAGATTCACTCAAACAGAAATGCTCTGTGCCTCCATGCTGTTCCCTGCTTCCCAACTCGTATGTTCTCACTGGAATGGAGACCATATGCCATCATCCTAAAGGACAGGAAGAAATAAATCAAGATGATGATACCAATGTTTGCACTTACCAGGACAAGCTGATTTAACACTACCTCATTTCCTTCTGACTTGCATTTCATTCCAAGCTTGTTTAGTGTGAAGAGACTATGAAACTGTTCCAGAATCATCCAAAATGGAAATTGCGACAGATGGCGATAAAAAACCCCCCAAAAACATAATGGGTCCTATTTTGTTTTATACTATTAGGGCAAGGTTATTACTACAGTTATGATCTTAAACTCTGTTTTATTTTTATAGCTATGATAGTAGTTAACGTTGCCTTTGCCTAGCCAGCTGCCTTTACTGAATAAAATGTCTGTAACAGCTTCGTGCAGCCAATCGGTGGAGCAAATAATACGGTTACTGCTGCAAACCGCTGGTTTAAAATCCAAAAGGCAAATAAACAGAAGGTTCTCGTAACACCCGGGAAAAACACCTGCAGAAAAAGAGGCAAAGAGAAGGAAACCCTGCTTTAAAAAGCAGATTGAACCAATGGATTTACACCTCAACAGTGGGAGGGGGGGCAGCCGTGGGGTCTGGTGGGCAGCAGCCCCAGAAAGTCTCTGTCAAAAAATCTGTGAACAAAAAGAGTTTTGAGGGTTTATCAGAATATGCTTTTTTTCCTCTCAATGAAAAGTACGTTTTTGCAGAAAGTTATTCTTTGAATAAAGCTGTTATTTTTAATTAAAAAGCAGCTTTGGTACATCTATTAACACCAAAAGTGTTTAGACATTCAGACTGACCAATTTCTCATAGGTTTAATTATTTGACCTGTTTTTCTGTTACATGATGAGTTTTTTTGGTTAATTTATAAAATACTTGTCCTGGTTTCAGCCACACAGGACTAATTTCTCTTCTAATGCCTGGGAAAACTGTACTTTTAGAAGACTAGTGTCTGAATTTGTGAAAATATGTACTTTATAGCCAGCTATGGTCTGTGGGTTTCAAGGTCTCAGTGTTTGCGAGCTCACCAGGTGCAGGGATGAGGAGAAGCGAGACCCGGGCACTCGCCCCAGGCTGGCCAACAGCGTTGTTTCATACCGTGGACATCACATTCAATATAAATTACACAAGTTTGCTGAGGAGTTCTCTCTCTCCCTTGATGGTGGCGATCCAGAGAACTCCTTGCCCCAGTGCCAGACCCCTGAGCCCTTCCCGTCCTCCCAAAGCCGTAGGGCTCGCAGTGTCCGACATTTGCTGTCCACTGCTGGGAATGCACAGCTTCCTACGGATAGAAGGGGCTGAGTGTAATCCTGTATATTTTATATTGCTATTTGGACCAATATTGGTTCTTTAGTGTTATTAATGTTAATTATCTAGTCTTATTCTATCAAATCTGTTTATTTTTCAACCCCTGAGTTTCCTTATTTTTTCCCTGTGGGGAAAAAACCCCCTCCTGGGTGTGGAGGGGTCATTGGGTGATAGAATAATTGTCTAAACAACAACAAATTGTTGTGGGCTTCCCAAACCATAACAATACTTTGAAAATGTAACTATAATGTACAGGTCAGAATTCATTATTTATTAGTAAATATTTTTTATTTAACTGAAACCATCAAGTGTCATATTTACAAATATCTTCTGTGCAGTCATAAACTTTTCACAAGCCAGATCCAGTCATTTCACCTGTTCCATTCTGTTGCTGTAGGACAAAATATCAAAGTACTTCATGCAACAGAAGGATGCTGCTGCTTAGAGCAGTTTGACATTTCATATGTGAACTATATCTATTAAGGATGGGTAACATAATTAGAATCACTTGTCACATGAAGCAAAGATACGTCTATGCTGGATGGAAATCCCCATTCAAGAGATTTGATGGGGCTGGGCTCGGTAAGAGGGCATTGTCTATAGGTTATTGTGGACACCACACGTAATGAAACAACTGTAAACAGCACAAACAAATATGGGAAGTGCCCTCTGACTTCGACCACAGTATATAACCATGAAGAAACATAACGCAAGGGTTACATTACTGTACCCAGCTCTGGAGCCCACAGCAGGTCCAGAGGAGGGCCACAAAGGTGCTGCTCAGAGGGCTGGAGCACCTCTGCTGTGAGGACAGGCTGAGAGAGTTGGGGTTGTTCAGCCTGGAGAAGAGAAGGCTCCGGGGAGACCTTACTGTGGCCTTCCAGTCCCTAAAGGGAGCCTGCAGGAAAGATGGGGAGGGACTCTTGATCAGGGAGTATAGCTATAGGACAAGGGGGAATGGTTTTAAACTGAAAGAGGGGAAGATTTAGATTAGATCTCAGGAAGAAATTTTTCGCTGTGAGGGTGGTGAGGCACTGGAACAGGCTGCCCAGGGAAGTTGTGGAAGCCCCATCCCTGGAGGTGTTCAAGGCCAGGCTGGATGGGGCTTTGAGCAACCTGGTCTAGTGGGAGGTGTCCCTGCCCATGGCAGAGGGGTTGGAACTAGATGATCTTTAAGGTCCCTTCCAACCTAAAACTTCCTATGATTCTATGGTCTATTTCAAATAAAGAGGAGCTTTTTCCCTGACAGGGCATGCTGGTCGCAGCCGCCCCAGGTATTCTCCAGTGTCCCAGCATCAGCAGCAGCTCGTTGCCCTAAAGGTGCTGGCACTGGCCCTGCAGCCCGGGAGCCCGTGCACGTCCCTGCTGAGCAAGAGGCAGGTTCAATCCCTGACGTTGGGGTGGTCTCCGCAGTCCCAGGCAGGCCGTTCTGCAGTCTTTGTGAGCTATTCATTTTGCCAGCTGAAATTCACTCCTAATTTTAAAGGAGTGATACAAAAAAGAGCTGCTGAACGAAGAGGTACGTTACCGTGTACAATTAATCCCTTCAGACGATTTTCTTTCAATGTTGCTCAGCCCAGATTCTAATTTCTTTTCAGCAGCTCCTAATAGCCAAATTGCCAGCAGAATTGCCTTCCTGAGATAAGTAGCAACCCCATAAACTAACAATATGTTTTTAAGAACATGCTAATGTTCAAACATTCAATAGTTATAGCGGTAATTGTTTTGCTTTCCTTTGGCTAAGGGAAAATAAATCAAATTTCTGTGTGTCACCTCTAACCACTTTTAGCTGTTTCTGTAAGCAGTTTAATAAAATGCTTAACACCTGTCTGATATAAGCCATGTGTGATTATATTGGAAATAAAACACTAAAAGTAATAAAATAGGTAAGTTTAAGTGCGGATCTCCACATACACAAGACGGGAAAGCAGAATTATCATTCTAGCCAGATCACCTTTTATACTATCTTGGAATAAGTGAACATATGGTGAATTAGGATGTGACTCTTCTCACCTACCTCTACCACTAAAAAACACTAAGAAAATAAACATTTAGTCCAAGTCAGCTGCCTCTTGCTCGTGTCCCAGCTTTCACTGTAGTCACACCTTCAATGTATCATTTATGGGTATATTTTATACACATCGCGGGCCTTTAGAGGTACTTTTCACTTGGCTATGGAGAGGACTCATAGAGGTGGTTCCAGCTGCACACCTGAGTTCTGGATGGCTGAAGATGGCTTCCAGACACACCTGAGCACAGAACCCCAAATTATGCACAATTTCAGTAACTGCTCTCAGAAATAAAGTCACCAGTGCTTATGAATGGTTCTACAGTTCTCATGGGCTTATAGGAAGGTAAAATACTATTAATATTAAAAAAAATCTCAGTTGCTGGAGAGAGAAAAAACAGCTTGCAGCTGCATTTTTAGCAAATTACACTGGCTTAAGAATTGCTCCTAATATTACTGTGAGAAATACTGTTGGAAACCTGCAATATATTTAAAACCAGACAAAACTTGTAATTCTTGCTGTTATTACGTGCTTTCTTCAGCAAATGACTCCAAGGTTTCCCTGTCTTTGTTGAACTTCTGTCCTGTGCAGTCATGCAGAGGATGAGGAGACACCCTCTGAGAAGAGAGGAGCTCCCAGAACTTTGCCTTATTCCCTTCGGGTCAGACAGGGCAGGGATGGAGATGAGCGCTGTAGTGTGAGACAAGGACAGTTTCACACTGTCTGCAGTGCTGTGGCATACGGACAAATCACACTCAATCAAACACTGGTTGAAGGAGACTTTGGAGATGATTCCTCCTGAAAAGCTGTCTTCATCAACCAATAGAACAGGGTGAAACTCGTCAAGCCCTGTTTTGTCAGCGTAAATGAACACACATACCAGTGACTGCACTTGATGCTCAGCTACGGTACCACCTTGACCCAGTCAAGCTACTAATATAGCCACAAGTAGTCACCAAAACCAGAAAAACCTTCAGTAAATGGGCATTCACTTCAACGTGCTACACTCAATAGCAAGAGACTAAGACTAGTCTAATTTACAAAAACATTGCATTTGTCTTTCAATATATTTACCAGCCTTTCAGCATCTTTATATGTCTTTTTTGTCTCTAATTTAATCCTTCCCTCTCTTTCCTCTCCTTTTCCTCTTTACCCCCGTTCCTCCCCTGCTGTGAAGCATGAGAGCCTGAAACTTACAGTTATTTTCGTGGAACTGCACATTTCTGTCTCTTAATAGCACTTCAGCTCTCATTTTTTATTACAAAAATCTGTACTCACGCTACTACATGTAACATATGTTACATGAATTTGATTAACTATATTTCAATAATACGTTTACTATGAAAAATAAAGCAAATTAACATTCAGATCTGTTATTAATCATAATATCCCCAACTTGAAGTGTTACACAAGTATGATGCAACTGGGTTATATTTTTTTGTGAATCTAAGTTTAATTTACAGGACTCAGGTATAATCTTTTAGTTGATTAGCTACTCAAAACACAACCAAAATTATTCCAAGTGTGACTGACTAGCATAATGTCTGGATTTTAAAATGTGACTAAGGAATGCCTTGAATTGGAGAGATGCAAGCTAAGTAAGTTTGTGATTTAGATTTTTTCTGACAAATGCAGGTAGTTGGAACGATTTAAAGTACTGTATGATTCTTGGTTTCCTGAAGTAATTTACCTTGCCTTCTGTATCCATCTATTCGGACAACTCAGTACTATGGGCAGGTGTGTCCCTCCAAGTCAGACAGAACAAAGCCCTTATCCCCCACGAGGGCAGCGGGAAGACAGCGGGATTCACACTGCTCATGACTGAACTGTAGTGATATTATCTAACATTAAATAAAGGAATTCAGAGCTGAAAAGAAACATCGTGTATTTTGAGATTTCCACGCACACACGCCATACTTGATCCTGAAGGGAGAGTATTCCTCTGTGTGGCCCAACATGGATATTGTGTTTTAAATTACTATACCAAAATGTTAAAAATGTGACTGTTTGATCTTTGTCTTGCTGTCTAACATTGTATTATGTGATTCACTCTTTTAAAAAAAAAAGTGATTTTGGTTTCCCAGCAGTCGCAAATTGCAGATAAGACGGACTCAAGAGAAAGCTCTAACTTTTACAGTGTGATAGTATATAACCTTCCTTTACTCCTCTTGCTGATCACTCGTATTTGAAGGTGAAAATGCACATCATAGCTAATCCCAGAGGGTCATATAAGCTTCGTATCTTGAGGCTCAGTGTGGTCTTTTTTGCATGCTGTGACTCTTTCTAGCTTTTGATAAAGCTGTGCTTTGCATTCCGTTTGCCTTTCAGTACGCCATTTGTGTGTTATTTATAATGTGATCTGCTGCATTATGGATTACGCTTTGCATACTACAGACATCCTTAAAAAAAATCAATAAATCTTTAGTCCTTTAAAAGGTTACATCGCCTTAGTCTGCATTCGTCCCTTGAAAAAGAAGATCTTGGGCCATGACCAGGGCTTCTAGGTCCTACTATATTGCAAGCAATAAATAATAATGATCTCGGAGTGAACATGGGTCTGACCAAGCCCAGGCTGGTCGGTTACCCTTGCGCTGCCACTTCTTTTCCTCCTACTGAACGAACCGTGAGGAGCGGGATAAACTGAAAGGGGAAACATTAAAAACCACAGGGTTAATACGCAGGCCTGAGCAATGCTACTGTGGTCTTTGTCTCTCTCTGAACCCTTCCCCCTCCGCTCTGCCATACAAAGCAAATAGCAGTGACATTCTGCAGCCGCTTCAATAGCAGAACAGACTGCAGCTGCAGATATTTAGTAGACAATTTGTATTCCTAGGCATCAGCTAAAAAGAAGGGTTGCTCAGCGTCATTCAAACAAAAAGCCCCAAATCATGTAGCAGATTGCATGTCTCCTCTTTTCTCTAAAAATGATATGTCTTTATGCTTCCTCTAGAGTTATTTCCCTCATCTGTGTGCTTCCTGCAATTAAAAATTGTTATTTTTTCCATCTTTTGATTTTTGTTCAGGCACTTGTTTATTTTTTTTTTAAATGCCATAGGTACCACATTCATAAACCACTTCTTCCCGTTGCCTTGATTGTTTTGATCCACTACAATGGAAATAACATTTGAGCATCAAAGCAGGCCAAGGGCAGAGAGCCAGCGGGTAACATTGAAGAGCTACCTGTATTTCATCAGAATTTAGTGATTAGTGGTGAAAGAGATAGTTGGGGCCAAACTAGAGCGCCAGTAATTTTCAGAAGATGTGCTAGATTTAGACTTTCTGCAAACGTTTGCAGTCGTATTTTGTTTAGTGGGGAGTTGGACGAAAGATGTTGTTGCCGAAGAAAACGTGACCAGCCCTCAGGAGCTAGAAATGATCATTCTAGCAAGACTGGCAGTACAGTTTCTTGTTGGCTCAGGAGCTGGGATAAGCTTTGTATGCTTATCCAAACATACCCTTTAAACTCTCTGGGTTCAGCCATCCCATTAGGTAAGCTAATTATCCCTGAAGAGTCAGGCGAGGTGTTGGCTGCCTGGCATGCAACACAATGTTCTCATTGAAATTCATAGCTCTGAATTGATTTTATAAATGGCGGTTCTTCAAAAGGAGTTGTGCAAATGGGATTTTGCCTGTGCAGGTTGCAAAAGGGTACGGATACAAGAGCCTGCAATTCCGCACAGATCCTTTTGGGACTGCTACTGAGCTCCAGCTCTAGCGTAACCACCTTACCAACATCCACGCAGAGCAGTAACGTTGCGCTGTGATTCAGTACCTTGTCCTGTTGAGGACCCGGTGGCCTTTACGTGCAGGGAAAGGAGCGAGGTCATTCTAATTTTGTCATCCCAAGTGGTGTCTCTTACTGGCATTAAAAAGTATTATGAAAGCCTGGGAGCTGTTAGAATGGGAAAATGTCATGGAAGGAATAGGTTTTTTCTTTCTTTTACTCTGTGCAACAAATTGTAGTGTGGCATGCACACTTAACGTGTTGTGCTAGCACAAGCCCTGGTGGGTAGGCAAAGAAAAAGGTGTGCCTCCTCAAAAATCGTGCTTTGAAAGGTTGATTTTCCTCTAATAAAAGGTAAGCAAACAAATAGATGTGAAACTGTCTTTCATTGCCATGCAGTTGTCCTTTTGGTTCTTAAAGCATCTTCAGACAGTCCAGAAAACAAGAACTTTCTTGTGTTTCCCCTGTCTTTGTGCAGGGGGGAGCTACCTTCATCTTGCACTTGGGACCCTGTAATAGTTTCTCCTCTCAGAGTTTGCATATTGATCTGTTTGTCTGGTTACAAGCTCCACACAGCAAGGACTACCTGGGAAGAGGGATCTGCATGTTGCACGCTACTCTGGATAATAAATAATGGGAAAATAACTAAACAAGCCCTTCTATGCCTTCACTACCGGTGTCTCAAAGAGGTTTTTTTCCCCTTTGCCTTCAATGGAGGGACCTTTTGGGTTTCAAGACCATGTATTTTGGAGTCCCCAGCAGCTGCTGGAGAGAGAAGCCAGCTGCTGCCCACCAGTGGGCTGGTGGTACCCGCTCGCTTTTGCGAACATCAGCTTTTTCCACTCTGTGGAAATACCCCCGCATACTTCAGCCCCTAAACCATCCCCCAAATCCCCTTCCATGGGTCCTGCCTCCCTGCTAGCATTTCCAGACAGCAGAGCCTGTGCTTGGCACTTCCCTCCCGAGCAGCACGACTGTGTCACCAAAGGTGGACATGGGAGGTGGAGAGGGGAGCAGAGGGCTGGAGACCATGGCGGAGCTCGCTCCTACCAATCAGTCATGCTTTTGGGGGCTAAACAGAGTCGATAATTCACCACAGGAGTGCAGGATCCAGAAGTAATTTATAAACAAGGCATCCTTGTGGGAACAAAATGTATTACCTGAATTATTTCCACCGCATCCAACCCATTTCTAATTTTACCCAGCACTCATCTCTAATGTGAAAGCAAGGGGCTTGTTTCTCCTTTTTTTCCATAGTATAAGCACATACAAAGCCATTATTATAGTTCTTCAAAGCATGAAATTCCTGTTTTTTGCAATCAGCAGGACTGAGTTAGTAGCTGTTCCCATGAAGGAATATAAAAGCAGTTAATGCGAGCCCCCACACTGCTGGACTTTCCATGCTGCTGGTAGGAGCAGCTATTCCTTCCCGTCATTGCACTCTGCACTGACTAATAAACCATGTCTGCTCATCTGGCTGCAGCCAAGACCTGCGTTTCTTCTTTCCTCTCCTGCACGTTTTGCTTTTCAAGAGACTGAGCTAAATCTGAAGTCACTGCTCCTCAGTACTGGTAACCTGGCTGCTCTCCTACCATTTCCCCCTTAAGTCGGCCCAAGAATAAGACATCTCACCTCAGGAATGAGCAATGCCGTGGCTTTTGTTGGGAGCACGTACATCATAAGATGTTAGATCTTGGAGAGGAGTTGCGAGCTTTCAATGGCAGCTGTTTAATGGGCGGCATTTTCTATGCTATATAACTCACAGAGAATATGTGAAAATACTGCCTAATGCAAACTAGACTACTGCTTTTAATCTTTTCAAAAACAAGAGTAGAGCTTTGGCACATGGTGCAACTTTCCTTAGAATTTATATCTAAAGTGTTCAACATTTAGTTTGCAGAAATGTTTCCTTTTCTGAAGTTTCACAGTAGGCAGAAGTTTACACTTTTTTTTTTCTTGACATGCTGTTCTTTTGAAATTTTTCAGAAACACTACGGGCCAAAAGAGCTGAGGGTCAGATCCAGGGTCAATTCTCAGCTCTGCCGTGAATTAGGGACCCTGTCTGAAACAGATGTGAAGTAGTACTGAGTTCTGGGGTCTATACAGTGCTCACACAAACGCAGGAGTGATGATGATTCACAGCGATGGGAGTTCAGTAAGAAACATTGCTGGATGGCAAGAAGGTTGCCTCAGCAAACCACCATATCTTCATGGTGTTGAACATACAGTCGAGGCATTGGAGAACAGCTCGTGTCCTGTGTGTGTCCTCCTCACCAATAAGAGTCTTCCTGCCTTTGGCTGTTCACTCATGTTTCATCGTCTTTTTTTCTTTCCCCGAGAGATCATGAACCTCAGTGGTTTGCCCAGATCCTCCTGCTGAATGTGAGCTTTGTGTCCGGCAAGGAAATTTTATAAATAACCAGCCAAAGCAGCCCTGGACGGCTGCACCTGCAACGAGCGGCTCTCTGCCTGTTGGCAAACCAGCGTACACTGAATACAGTCAAGGGACTCATGATCTGATAGATGGATGAGCATGGCCAAGGGAAGAAACTTTCTTCATTGAATACATTATTTGCCTTGACTTATTTTCTCGGTTCTGTTTCTGGCAGTGAAATCAATTATCCTGCGAAATAAACTTCCACCAGAACCTCACTACTTGACGCATTTGAAGTTAGACTAGAAGCAGAATACGCTTGTTTGTCAGGAGGCAACAAGTCTGCATTAGCAGGGCAGACGATCTGTGGCAGAGTATCCATTTCTACACCCACGATGCCATTTAGTTTGTTTTAAAGGACAGAGGGTGGCAGGGCAACACCAGACAGCCAGCAGGACAAACTGCAGGCTGAAAAACCACTTTGTCACTTAGCTGGCTTGAGTTTCTGCGTTCTGTGCAAAGCTAGATACTGGTTTCAATGTTCATCTGGCAGGGATGGATAAAAAGGCTGATTACGCATAGAAAAGTATGCATACACAGGAGAGAAAGTGAAAATGAGTTTGATGCCCTAGCTGTGGCTTTTGGTTCTTGCTACCTATTAAAATAAATTTCCTATTTTTCTGCGCTTCCCCATCTGGTTGGGAACAAATGATTTCTCATTTACAGTCTTGCTTAAGAGGTTAAATGACCATTTTCTCCATCCGCTGAGGGCAAGAATACTTCATGGACCTTAAAAAATAAGCTGCCACTTGAACAATCATTGCTTCTGAACGGACGCTCCCCACTGCGGCATCAGAGTGGGCACTAATGTCATCTGACCTTCCTGACTTTCTGCTCAGTCTTCTCCGAAGTCATTTTGTTGTGATGATTCAGTCCTAGAGAACAATATGTGGTTTTTTCCAACTTAAACAAACTTTGGAAAAATGTTGATTACTTCCTTCAGGCTGCTTTATTCCAGAGACGTGTTAAGGTGGGTTGGCAGTCTGCTGCCTCCTGCTGCTGTGAAGTGTGACGTCTCCTGCGGAATTATTGTGCTTTTTGGTGCAAAGAGCAGACAACACACCACTGTCTATGATTTCAGAGAAGGTTTTTAGAGGAAAGGGTACTTTCATCCCCTCTCAACTTCTGGGGTTCCCCTACAACAACGTACTCAGTTTGCTGCAGTGACCAAAGAGGACTATAATGTCCTTCAAACTGCAAAAGTCCTCACCTCGCAAAGGTGATGGTGCCAAGGTGAGAACAGCGCAAGGCGCTGCAGCAGCGATGGCAAACGTCGCAACACTCGCAAAGAAGGATGAGAGCCAGGCTCTGCCTGCCAACGGCGGCGATGCCAAGCAGAGCCAATTCCCATCAGCATTTAATCAAAGTAGCTTACTTCCCTAAGCAGGTATTTTATTTAGAAAAGAGCCGTTGCTTTGATTTATATGGCAACTGGAAGCTGATGTTAATTTCTAACAGCTTTCTCGTGTGCCTCCAAGTTTCAAAGTGATGAAATATTTGCATATATATTAGGGAGGATACTGCAATGAGTCTTTTATGAGTACATCCTAGCATTTTATTGCATATTGCAGGTGATCATTTTGAAAGGAAAAAATGAGTTTGCTGCCACATTTCTTATGATATCTCCCAGAATACATTACAGATCCTAATTGACACCCTTATTTCAAAATGCCCACAGACTCAGGTTGTTTTATAGGCCTATAAAACCAATTCATTATTCTCCTCTGTTGAATTTAAGAAAATTTTGTTTGTATCGGATGAACTGGTTTACAGCTACATCTTGGAAAGGAAAACAAAAGAGTGTCAATGTTCAAAGGAAAGAAAATTTATTGGAAAATGAAGAACTTACTTGGATTCTGCCTACCAGCTCGTTTTTCTTTTTTTTTTTTTTCCCCAAGTTTAGATGAATACCTGTTGCACTTAGGGAATTTTAGAAACATAATTAGCATGAAGAATAGAAGGAAACTGCTCACTATTTGGGTTTTGTTTGTTTGTTTGTGTTGGGCAATAAGGATAAAGGAACTATTTTCATTTATTACATAAGACCATTGTATCTGAGGCTATTTGCACAGTTAAACGCAGCATATGCATGTTGCTGAAAATGATAAATATTTTGTCATTGTTTTTCAGTATGGCGTTTGACAGTTTTTCTCCCCAGGCTCCTATCAAAGCGCCAGGACATAGTCATTATTACTAATTCCCATGTGCGTTATAGCTAAAGAAAAATGTCTTTGACTCAGTATCTGCTTTTGTCTCCTGCAACCATCTGCCCATTATGAACATGCCTGTTTATGAGAGGAAAGCACGTGCGCTTTTGCTTTTTAAAGCAGGGTGTAGATCTATTGATAATGAATTCAGCTGTGTCACTGAAGTCTCCCTTAACTTCAAGTACAATGGCCGCCGTGCGAAGGCGCAACACTTGGCTACGGCAGCTAACGAAGTAGCCGCGATTATTTTAAACCCGAAGTCAGTGCGCTGCAGCGCAGTCCTGCACGTACATGACGGGAAGCAAAGTGTTTTGCGACGCTGGTCCCACGCACAGCTCCGCTCACGGGCACCTCTGCCCTGTAAGGGAGGCGACGACCATTCTCCCTTTCCGTCAAGAGCAAACCAAGGCAGTCGTAATATCCAAGCGTTCGTTAAAAGTCTGTGCCCATGTCCTCCCCTTCTCCCCACTCCTTTTGGCAGAAATAGTTGCGTCCTGTTGCTTTTTACTGACGCAGCTCCTTCCTCAGGACTCCCTGCCCTCTTCACACAGCCTGGGAAATGCCAGAGATCCGTCTCGGTGCGCAATAGTGGTCTTCAAGTCCTTTTAGTGATGGTCACCTGCTGATTTCTCTGGCTTCGGGACGATTGCTAATCCTTCCACAGCATCGTACCTACAGCAGAGGTTCGGCACGCGGCAGGCGTCTGCCTTTCTCTGCCGAGGTGCCGCAGCTTCTTGGTGAAGGGGGGTCTGCAGGGGACACCCTGCACAAGGGCTCACACCCCAGTCTTCTCCTCGTACACCGATAACTGAGGAGATACTTGCAAAACTGTGGTCACCCATTCGAACTCAAACATTTTTTGGGGGGTGGAATGTCTTAATGAACTCTTCTGGTGGAAGTAGCCCAAACTTCTTGCTTCGTGGAAGGTGAATTATACAAGTAAAGCTGAAGGAGTTGGATGTTCTAGAGAGTGAACCTCAGAGTGCATATTGCACTGTAAAATTAGCAAGCCTTAGTGCAATTAATTCTGCAAACAAGCTGAATTTCTCATCCAGCCAGCCACAGAAGATACTAGAGGGACTTGAAGTAGCATCAGTAATCACCAAGCAGTTCACAGTTCTTTCTGGTTTGTTCCACGTCTTCCCCACTCCGGAAGCTTTACAAGCCCCCTCTGCCCAGCTTCACCTCCATCCCACTCCCCAGCTGGGTGTCCCGGGGTCGTGGCACCTCCAGGGGCACAGGGATGTGCGGGACAGGCTCCCGCAGTGCCGCCGGGCTGGAGGTACAGCCCAGCACCCCTGAGGGATTTATGTTGGAAAAGTTAAGGGGCTATTTTTAACTGCTAAGATTGATAATGAACTATAGAAATAATTTAGGACTTCATGTGCTGCAGTCCTAAGTTTCATTCCGAAGGTCATGTGCTTTCCTGAATTCTTAAGTATTTTGCTAATTTCTTGTCCATTTCTCTCCAAAAACTCTAAAATGTCAAAACAGAAAATGCTGCAGATGATAGCCACAACTCCCCCTTCTAACTTAAGCTGCTTCCCACAACCTTTTTTTCTTGACTTTCTCAATACGGGCACAGTTTTCTTTTTTTCAGAACACCACAGTAATCAAATCATGCTTGTGCCTTGCTAACAACAAACACATTTAAACATGACGGATTGCTGTAGTTTAGCAAAGGTCTGTCTATGCTCCAAATCTATACACGCCAATTTTGCATAGCAAAGAGTCTGCACTTTTTCCAGCTGTTGAGAGCACTTAAAACTATTGGTCTGAGGAAATGCTTTGGTTGTTTTTTGATTTATACTTGCAATTTTGCAAAAACATTGAATTTTCAAATTTAGCGTACATGCCCAGAAATACTCTCAGAACTACATGTGAATATATTTAATGCAATGGCCCAAACCTCTCTCAGTCCTTTAAATTAATACCTGAAGACGGAATATAAATAATCAAAAACTGTTTTATGAAAATCAACCTCGACAAGTCAGATTCTGTTCTCGTACCAGAACGCCAACAGCAAAGCCCATAACAGAGCTGGCCTGAGTTCCACCAGACCAACACACACACACGTTTTTGCTCTGTACTTGCAGACTGCATTTTCTATTCATACAGTGACAGACTGACGCAAAATAGGCAAAAGCCCTCTTCAGCTGGAGGTAACCGCAGAGCAGCCGACATCGGTCCAAGCAGGAACAGGTTACGGCTGACCCAGAAATAAGCTGCTGCCTGTGGAACATGTGAGCTCTTGTTTTGAGTCTTGGCTACTGCAGAGACGAGCGGTCAGGGCTGACGGCTGATCTCGGCTGTTTGCATGGAAAGCTGCAAGATTTGTTCAGTCCTCCTCAGATATCCCACTTTTAGGATGCTGCAGATTGTAACTACTGCAAAGCGAGAAAACTTTTAATGCCTTTCTGCAACCCTGCAGGAGGTTCTTGGGGAGCAGAAGCCGCCGTACATCTCACGGGCTTCGTTCTTCGGTAGTCACGGGGAGTGTTACAGTGCACCATGCTTTAGAAGTAGAAGAGCTTGTCTTCTCCTGGCCAACTGTGCAGATGTGCTTCATCCGTCTGAGTCATCCCATCCTCTTTCTTGGGAATTTCATATTACATAAGATACCAAAGTTACATGCATATCACGTTGTGTAAGGTTGTATGTGCTGAAACATGAACGGTGGAGCTGCAAAAAAAATGTGTGTTAGTGCCAAAAGCAGTAAAACACCATGTTTCTGATAGCTTTACAAAACAAAATGCTCAACACTTTTGTCTCATGTTTCAACTAGTTCCCACGAAAACGCAACTTTTTTTTCCCCCTCCCCTGGAGAGGGAAAATTATTTCTGAGAAAATATTGTTCTCGTTAGGAATTGTCATCAAATGTTTGCCTGGCCTCAGTACTTGTAAAAATCTGTATTCCTCTCCAAAAAGAAGCTCCTGTGTAATAGCAAATAAAACCAAAGTCACTTGACCTGGATTAAACTATTGACTCCCTTGAAATCTCAGAAATCTTGCAGCACATTGCAAATTTAAGATTTCAGGCTTTGGATAACTCTGCCAGAAGCTCATCTTTTTGGTGCATTTTTCTGTCTTGGATAAACAGGGGCACAAAATGCATGGCTGTTGAAAACAGCATCGGTGTCCGAGCAGCTGGAAATCGCGGCTACCCCCGGCTCCGCTGCCCTGCAGCAGCGCCCCACGTCTGCCTGCTTTGTGTCCAAGCTGGGAGGTGTTCCTGAAGTCCCCATCCTGAATTTCTGGGGTTTCCTGGCTACCTGGGGTCTCACCCATCCCTCAGATGAGGTAAGCTCACCTTTTCCAATGACTCTTTAAACTACATCATTAACAACTGTCCGATGAGGTTTTTTTGTTCCCCTTTTTATCTTCCGAGGCAGGAACCGTGCGTACAGCACAGTCCTTAGCTTTGGCAGAACTATGTTTTTAAATGCACCTGCTGTTATTTGTCGATACAAGAAGGCAAATCAAAAATGCATCACTCGCACTTGCTGGAGTTGAAGCTCAGGATGGTCTCACAGAGCAGCTTTTTCTTCTGACCTTTTTTCCTCTGGCAAAGGAGCCATTATTCCCCGGGAGCAGAGCTGCCCGGGAACTTCACCTTCTACCTGGAAGTTGAAGCAAGTGAAATTCAGCAGTAGCCTGCAAACACGCTTGGTTTTCAACAACCTGTAGCAAAAAACTGGTGATTTTGAGCATACATTTTTGCCCATTTTCCAAAACAGAAAAGAATACTACTAACAAAAACGATGTATTGGTTTACATTTTAGACACAATTCACACATACCTGTTCACTGTCAATATTTCCCTGATTTGATTTATTTGTTCAAAGTCCAAGATCCAAGTGACTGAAACGTTGAGTCTCTCCAGTCTGTGTATTTAGATGTTTACTTTGCAAAGCATTTCCTATTTTTATAATAGATTGCAGTAACATTCAAGGGGTGAAAACAATCCCTTGCAGATATTCAAAGTCTACATGTACACTTATGGCCTAGATCCATCATTAAAAAACAATTTAAAAAAAACTATTGCAAACAAAGAGTTTTATTGCTTTGCTAGTACTGGTGATGAATGTTTAATTCACAGTAAATTATTCATGGGATGAACCTCTTCACTTTTCATAACCATGAACTTGTCCACAAGCAGATTTCAAAATTCTTATTTATTTGTTATGCAAAACAGTATTGTAAATAAATGAACCGTGAATCATAAATAATTGTACTTTGCTGTTTATTATGACAGTTTTACGGGACGCAGATACAACTGTGCCACTTGTTTCCTCTTGTGTAATAGATGTACCATGCATGTAGCCATGCAGGGCCAGATCCACCTCTAATGGAAGCTAACTGAGTTCCTCCCTGGGGAGCAGAAAGTGGGATTAAGTTCTGTCCCCCCTTCAGCGGAAAGCAAATTAATCTATTAAATATACAAAATTTATCTATTTAAGTATATAACTTGAAGTTATCACTGTTGCTGCTTCGATTGAATAAAAAGGACATTTGAATCCATGACAGGATTAAAAAATTGTTGTTATTATTATTGTCCTCACTCATATCCAGGACAGTCTTGATGAGGCTGGAGGAGTGACAACTCTGCCCCCTTGCCATAAGAATGAATAATCCTTCTGGATTGAAGAGGTGTGAAGGTACTCCATAACATGTACCTATAAAGATGCTCTGTACAGGCTAATAAAGCCAGGGCTGCAGCACAACTTGATTAATTAAATATTTGAGGAAAAGGCAAGAGAAAGCATCCACAAAAAACCCACAAGCAGAGGACAAAGCACTGTAATCATAGGCAGCTCTGTGTATTTTCTCCTGCAGTCGAGGTTCCCCCAGCTAAAGCTAGGTGACCCATGATTTTTTCCAGTGGTTGTATGAAAACTCTCTTACCTGACTCTGATAGGGATAAATCACTCCAGTTACATGCATTCAAGGACTTTGCTGGACTGGCTTTCTGAGCATCTAGAACAGAAAAAACCCCATTACCATTGCATCCAGTTAATTGCTGGTAGCTTATCTACATGAGAGACAGGTATGCAGAACATCTGCTCAGAAAAGACTTACATCCACAGGGAGAAAGCCACAAAACCAAACCTGAAGGAAAGGGATAAAAAAGCAGGGAATGTCATCAGGGTAAATGGTCTCCAGCGTGCCTGTAGGGAGATTATCTCTGTGCTCCAGGCTGTGAATGGGGTTTGCTAGACCCTTTTTGGCCATGGCAGGAGGTGTTTTACGGTGAATTTGGCAATGACCTCTCATAAATAAAGACATGAGATCCGTGGACTCAGGCCAGAGGCTCCTTTTCTATTTGAATTCTTTCAGGTTTTATTAGTGCTAGTGGCTCATAAGTTATTGGTCTCTCCTCTTGCCCTTCAGGTTATTAAGACCGTTCTCTCCTCAAAGGTACCCCCAAGGCTCTCAATGTGTACTTACCCTTGGCACAGCCGAGGGCTGACGAGCTCCCTTCATGTCCCCTTAAAAAGCCTCCAGACATAGCTTCCTGTCCAGGGCCTTATTCCTCATCATTTGGGGCCCTAATAATTTGTTCAAATATGGTACCTCCCACAGAGCAATCCTCCTTGGAGCTGGAACCTTTCCTTGGGGTTTGCTTTCAATGCTTTCCCAAGCAGCTCATGCTGACCAGGGCTTTTACCCTCAATTTGTCGCATATATGTGATATAGCATGTGTCACCTTGCCAGTTAGGGCTACTTATAACACCCATGGAAAGTGAACTTCTCTCTCTTCCTCAATACCGTTCTACCATCGTTCTTCTTCATTCGTGTCAGCCTCTGAAAACGTTTTCCTTTTGCATATCAATGCTAATTGTGACTAGTGGCACACAAAGGGGCTCAATTTTTCTCACAGCTAGCTTACTGTACATATGTTTGATATGTTCCCCGGGATGAAATATGTTACTGGGCTCTGTGGTTCTGCTCTGCTGCCAAAGAAAGCCATAATGTATGGCAGTAATTTGAATTTACAATCCCAACAAGCAATTTTTGAAACAGAAAATAATTCCCAGAACTTCAGAGCCGTGGGGGAAAAAAAATGCCATTTTCTTTCAGAACGGTTTCACATTGCCTGGGAAGAGCACAGCAGAAGGAGGATGCACGTAGAAGCATTTGAGAAAAATAAGGTTCAAGAAGACTGTACCATTAAAAAATTAGTTCCTTGGAAGGATGCATGCCTGACTTTTCTGAAAGCTGAAGTGTTCTCGCACCTCAGAGGTGCAATAAGGCAGGCAAAAACACTGCCTTCCTTCTCCAGCTGTGCTGATGCCAAGGTGGTGTCAGTCCCAGCGCAGCAGTGTATGTCTCATCTATTTTTCACAACAGCTTGGCAAAATGTCGGATGCCTATCAACGGTGCCGCCCGCACGGCTGTCGCAGCCTGAGCAGCTGCGCTGCTGCTGGTGAATAGAGGATTTGGGAGGGTTTTGTTGTTTTGCTGTTTTGTCCTAATCTAGTTATTCATGGACCTCAAAGCTGGACCGCAGAGACCATTTGCCAAAGGGTAACATCTCTGGTTCGTGGTTGGCTATCACCCTTGGTGGTTGGCTATCACCCTTGGTGGTGGTAAGGCTTCCAGCAGTGGCCCTGGTAGCTGCTGTGGTGATCACATCTGTGAAGTCAGGCTCCCTCCTCCTTCCATCCACCCGCTGCTGAAACTCAGTTTCATGCCATGCCACACCAAACGCATACACCTGCGCAAGCAGACGCGATTTTGTCCCTTTAGCTGTGTCGCGGTTTAGCCCCCACCGGCAAATAGCTCGCTCACTTCCCCTGGTTTGGATGGGGGAGTACAATCGGAAGAACAAAAGTGAGAAAAAACTCATGGGTTGAGATAAAGACAGTTTAAGAGGTAAAGCAAAAGCCACACGCACAAGCAAAGCAAAACAAGGAATTCATTCACCAGTTCCCATCGGCAGGCAGGTGTTCAGCCATCTCCAGGAAAGCAGGGCTCCATCACCCGTAACGGTTGCTTGGGAAGACAAACGCCGTAACTCAGAACGTCCCCCTTTCCTTCTTCTTCCCCAGCTTTATATACTGAGCATGACGCCACATGGTATGGAATAGCCCTTTGGCCAGTTGGGGTCAGCTGTCCCAGCTGTGTCTCCTCCCAACTTCTTGTGCACTCCCATTCTACTCGCTGGTGGGGCGGTGTGAGGAGCAGAAAAAGCCTTGAGAGCTTAGCAACAACCCAAACCACCAGTGCCCTATCAGCACTATTTCCCATCCCAAATCCAAAACACAGCCCCATACCAACTGCTACTAAGAAAGTCAGCTCTGTCCCAACTGAAACCATGACAAGCTGGCTCCCATTTAAAGAGCAAATCCTCATACTGGATTAGGAATAACTGCAGAGGTTCCCTCTGCTAACAGACTAGCTCTCTTTTGAATTCTCCATGGGTTAAGAAAAAGCTAATTTCCAGGCTGAGCTTCACGAAGCCTCGGCGCGTCTGCCCCAGCTTCTGGCTCGCAACGGCTCCTGGCCCCAGCACTCTCCCCGTTTCGGTCGCTGGGACCACTTGCCCGAATTTCCACAGGTGGGGAGCTGGGGCTGGGCCAGGGGCTGGCCGGAGGGTCTGCACTGCCCGGCCGAAGGCAGGCGCTCACCCGCACGCCCTGCTCCTGCCCTGGGGAAGGGCTGTCACACCGGAGGGTGGGGACAGATGCTCCCGAGCACCGCTGTTCCTTTCACTGTTGGCTCTGAGTAAGCACTGAAGTACTAGATGTAAAAAAAAAAAAAAAAAAAATTAAAATGTAGCTCGTATCAAAAGTAATATCATTTCTAGTTTTCTGGCCAAAGATGAGCCTTCAGAAATGCCTGGAATTAAAAAAAAAAAAAAAAAAAAAAAGAATTGCAGAAGGCTGAAGATTGGACCTATTTTTACTTGTGCTGATGAATCGATTCGTATCAATAACATGCTGATATATTTAAACAGTGGTCCAGACTGCTTGTCTGTCTTGGAAATCAGTTTCTGCCTGTTTGCTTTGTTTTAATTCCACATACTGAAGAAGAGCTGTATAAATCTTCCTTCCTGTCCATCTTAGTCCTGATGAAACACACTAACTCACTCCGTTCAGGACATACAAACACCGATCCGTGATTGATGGCAATTCTCCATCATCAGGGCTGCAAAGATGGTCTCTGCATTTCTTCTGCAAGGAAAAGTCCAGTGCTTCCTACTGTGATTTAATTCACAATGGGTGGGAGATTCAGAAAGCACAAGTGCAGCCACCGGTCAGCCAGCCCAAATCTTTCCAAAGCCGTTAAAAATGGGGCTGTGGCAATAGCTGTAGTGGTTGCGCACTGTTAATGCGGCTTCTTCCCTTACAGATTTCAGATACAGCCCCCTAAGCCAGTGGGAGCTTCGTTACCAAACCCCTTCCTCGAAATAGGCTTTTTTTAATTTTTTTCTATAAATTTTTTTCCTGGAGTGGAAATTGCTAAATGCCTGTTCAAAGTCAAATGAAAACTAGGTTGAGATTAACAGCTGGAACGGGTTAGTAAATTAATTATTTCAATTGTTGTAAAGGTTAAAAGGAGTCTAACACTTCTCTGGCACTGAACTCTTTATACTCAGTTCTTGTGTTACCAGGAAGGTCCACACAAGTTTTTTAAATAGTACTTGACTTTAATAAGGAAAGCTAACAATAACTTATTTTTATTCACAGAATGTCGATCAAATTTAATGTTCTTCCAGGGATTTTAATGGCATTGTTAATTGTATTAAAACTTCATAGGTCTTCTGCTGTTAGACAAAATGTTGTCAGAACATATGCTGCGGATATTTCAGCCTAATATCATATTCCACAAGTTTTATGATGGTTATTGTTGCTGGTATAAAAGCCCTGAAATGTTCCATAAGTCACTTCTTCTAAGAAGCTGCTGGGTACAAAGCAGCTAGAAAATAATAGCAGGCTTTTGGCAGGTCTTAAATTTAACAAATACGTTCTTAAACTAGTCGGGGACTCAGGGAATACTGTGTTTCTCTCTGTGTTTTCAAAGCAGAACTTGGGTCAGTCAGAACTCCTTTTTAATCCTTCCAGGGCCGAATAATTAAGAGTTCAAGGGCATACGAATTTTCAGCTGTTTGCACTCTCTTGCTATCAGAGAAGCTTTAGTTTCTGTCAGCGTTCCTGTTAGCTATTCTTTAAGCTGGAGGTTTGTAATTTTAAATAACGCTCGTTCTGGCCTGAAACTCAGTGAAATGTGTATATTAATCAGAGGACTTCAGATATTTGTCTGCTGCTTTGCCACATAGCTAGAGTTATGACCCCTTAGTTCCACTAAAGGGAAAGCTGGATATCTTAAGGGAAAAATGTACGTATAGCTCTGCAGAAGGCAGAAACAGAGTGATTTGCAAAAAGAGAACAGCGAGAGATCTCATGAAAATCTATAAAGCATCGGATTTATTTCTTGAGGCCAAAACAATCTGCAGCCTCTTTTATTTTTCCTTCCATAAAGGAGATACAAGAAAAACTGCTCTCAAATCAGAAACTTACAGTGTCTTGTGAATTTGGGAAATATGTGTTTTTTCCTACCGTTCAGTGTAGTATTTTGGGGAGCCTCAGGCAGTTCTGGCTGGGAGGCAGGGGGGCGATGGCGGGGGAATTTGGGATGGCTCTGCCCTCTTGGGAGCAGGGGGAAGGAGGGGAAACCTGCTAGGGCAGGACTGCAGGCACGTGTCCATACGTACGGAAACACGCAGCCGTACCGGTTCCATTTGGGGTGAAATGTGACCTGCCCAGGCAAACCACCAGAGAGGCAACCATTTATGCTCATCAGGATATATTTTGGTTTTCTACAGCGTGATCAAATCCCATCCTTGCACAGAAGCAAATCATTCCCCACTGACACCTATGTCGTTTTAAAGCTTTGTTTCATCGTGATAGCTGTTTTTTCACCGTTATCAACTCCTTTTGTTTCTCTAGTTTCTTGACAGAGGTTTGTGACTGACAGACAGGAACGACACTTGTTACTGTGATCAGCTGATGGCAGTACTTAGTCCTTCTCCATTACAGTATACCTCCCACGATAAAAGATATTTCAGAACACACCAGAAAAGAAACACAAATTATTACTATAATTGCTTTGTATTTTTTCTCTGTAAAACATACCTATCGGATGTGTTAAATGCCATTTAGAATTTAACTTTCATATCTCAGATGTACAGTTAGATCAAAGCATCTTCCTGAACACGGGGTGACAGCAGTGAGTCTTTAATTAATAACACAGTGAAATCAACGCTACTCTACGCTCGGATATTCAACTACTTCTCACTTTGATGCAGCTCATTTACAGGACATACTTTTTTTGCTCATAAAAAGTATTTTGGATCCTCATAGGTCATAATTAAGTGTGGCTACACATTCTAGTCGTTGTAACGTATGTCAGTTCTAGCACACTTAATGTTGTCTCCTTTTGGAATCTATGAACCCGCAATCTATTTTTTTCTTGTTGAAACCAGCTTTATCACACATATGAGAAATGAACCCTCCCAAAGCGGCACATTTTAAAGGTGAGGAATTATTAGATGCCATTCCCATGACAGACTATGAGTAGTTTGGGAGAAGGCCCAGATAGAGGGTGTTTTTGAAAGAGGAAAGGTGAATTACTGGTAAGGCAGACCGCAAGACTCACAAGATGGCCAAAGAACTGGGAAAAGGAGAGAAACCTGGAGAAAGATACACATATACAGACTGTAAAGGAAAAAAAAAAAAAAAAAAGAAAAATGCTTACCTTAAAACTGCCACCGAAACTAATCCAAATCTCATTTGCAAAAACTGCAGATAATTCAAATGCCCTGTTCACTTTTCTAGCATGGGAAGAAAAACAAAGCTATCCCTTTGCCCCTACCTTTTCCTGTATTTGCTCCATGTTGCATGTCAAATGCTTGTTGCTGAAAGCACCATCATTTCTGTGGGAGATGCAACGTACCATGACTAAGGTTGTAAACTGCTGAGCAAACAGAAAAGGCATAAAATGGATGAGGGGGGAAAAAAAGAGAGAACCTGCTGTTAAATAATCCTTCAAACAGTGTTCTGAACAACTTGACAAGATTAATAAGCTTTTCTCATAATAATCCCTTATAAAATGTGGTGTGTAGGAACCAGGAACATCCATTTGTCCTGTGTGAAGAAAAGGACAGAGGCAGATGATTAGGAGGAACTGATTTTGGACTCACTGACTTACAAATATTTTTTTAAAAGTGTCTGGGCCCACACTCAACCACCCGTGAGGAAAGACTTCATTTCCTATTTCGGAAATGTAGGCTCTGCCACCAAAAAAACAAGGGGACAAACATTTAGATACACAAATTCACATGGCCCATGTCTTTGTGGCTCTTTCTGACACTGCCATTCTTCTGCGTGTTTCTAAGAGAGCTTATCAGGACCTGAAAATATGCAGCAAAGTTTTATATTGAGGTTCATTCTTTCCATATTTTTTTTTTCTCTTAAGATGTATATTTGAAGGCAGAGATGCATTTCCAGGATATAAACTGAGTATACGTTTCACAAATAAAATATATTTTTCAAGATACCAGGTGAGAGCACTTCTACTTGCAGCTACAAAGATTAGCAAGAGCATCCCTAAAGTGGTATTTAACACCCCATAGGAATGTAGGGCACAGGCACACAAATCTTATTTGGAGCATGGAGGAACCATTTCCTCACTGAATTGAAGGGCAATTGTCATTTCTGTCATGGGCAAAGTCTTCTATTGCGGGGAAATTGAAACTGTTGAAGTTGGTCAAGGACAAACAGCTTATGTTGACTTTATTTTTACTCCCCCAGAGCAAAGCATATATCTTTCCTTGGATGCAGGGGTCCCTCCGAGCCCTCACGTTGAGACTTAAGCCTTGGAAAGATCTCAGCTTACAGACGGCTTCTGTGATCGATGGTAACAGAAAACCTGCTTTAAAATAACAGCACAGGAAGCTACTGTGCTGTTCTCCGAATAACCTACAGCATCGCAAAGCAAGCCGTAAATCTGCTAACAGGTCTAACACAGATCGAGCTTTCTTAGCAAGCGTCTGTATAACCATACAACACGAGGGGCAAGCACGCACATCTCTTCTTTCATCACCTGAAACCCCGATAGCTGTTTCGCTCATAAAGCCCCTGTTGTGGCGCGGGGCTTTGCCCTCCCAGGGATTTGAAGCTGCAGCAAGCGCTGAGGACTCAATACGGAAACGCTCGTCTACGCGGGCCTTATACCTTTCAAAATTATGGCAAGTAGGGCCGACAGCACTTGAAAAGTTTCAAACCTGCTATTTGATAGCTGAAGAATGGGGCCTGTAATTGCTCAAGGATTGTAGGGAGACTTGCCAAACGGGATGGCTGTACCCATTACCAGACCAGGAATGAAAAGCACAACCTCTTTTCCTCATCCAAAAAAAATGAAACGCATCTCTCCAGTAAAAAACCCAACCTACCCATGGAGGAACTTCTGATAAATGTGAAAAAAAAAAAGGAGTTTTTTTTTAAAAGAAAAAAAGTAAAAAATAAAAAGGAGAGCAGTGTGGAAGAGGATCACAGAATCACAGGGGTTGGAAGGGACCTCTGGAGATCATCTAGTCTAACCCCCCTGCTAGAGCAGGGTCACCTAGAGCAGGTTGCACAGGATGGCATCCAGGCAGGTTTTGAAGGTCTCCAGAGTTGGAGACTCCACCACCTCTCTGGGCAGCCTGTTCCAGAGCTCTACCACCCTCAAAGAAGTTCCTCCTCATGTTTAGATGGAACTTCCTATGTTCCAGTTTGTGCCCCTTACCTCTTGTCCTGTTACTGGGCACCACTGAAAAAATACTGGTCCCATCCTCCTGGCACCCTCCCTTTAAGTATTTATAAGCATTGATAAGATCCACCCTCAGTCTTCTCTTCTCCTAACTAAAAAGACCCAAGTCCCTCAGCCTTTCTTCATAAGAAAGATGTTCCAACCCCCTAATTAGGATGTACTGATAGTTTCCTCCCAAGCTGGTGAAGGAAATGAAGACCACCAGCAAGGCCCTGAAGAGGCAGGCAGGCAGCCCAAAATTTTCCCCTGCAGAGCCCTGCCAAGGCTTGCTCTCCTCTGACCTGCCAATGTGTGTCACCCATTTCATGAAGTCACGAACCTGACTTGCTGCAGACCAAAGGTGGGTTGAGGTGGCTGACAAGCCATGGGCTCTGCAGACAGCCGAGCAACCAGCCAGCAGCCCCTGGGCTTGCCGTTGAGGCGGCGTAAAAAAGCTGGCAGGGCAATGGGAAGCAGTAACATCTTGTGGGTAAAGCTTAGCGTGTGCCTGGGTAAATCTTTGACTGTCCTAGCCTGTGTTGCTTTGTGGTAAAATCTTTCAGACAGCCCGTTAACACTTCTCCAAGGAGCCACAAGGATGTGTTTTCTCCATATCTCAGTGGCCATGTTCTTTTCTAGGGTAACGGCCACCTGGCTGGTGAAATGGGGCCAAAGCACAGTTTTGTCAAGGGGAGAGACCCAGAAACCCCTCACAGGAGAGGAGCGTGGCAAGGGGAGCATCACCCAGCACCGCCAGCCTCCGGCGCTCGGAAACTGTGAGGAAGAATGTGCACAACCAAGAGGTTGCTCGAGCTCTCCAGCGCTGCAGAAACCAGTAATTTCAGTTTCTCCTGGCTGTTTTTCATAAGGAAGGTGGTTTCTCCTCCTTTTCATTTTAGCTCTCAGGACACAGTGCTCTCATCTTTCTTCTGCACACACAAGCAGAGCAGATGTGAACTCTGAGTGATTGAGTGCAGGAGGAAGACAACACATGGGGACAGCCATGGATGGCCAGTAGCTGAGCAGTGCACACAGCACCTTCCCATCACGTGTGAAGGACCACCTGGAGACTGCTGACACACCACCACCACCTACCACAACATCTCAGGGAGTCCTACCCACAGCATCCCTTTCCTGGTGTTTTCCAAATCTCAGGTGTGGATCTGGCTGAGTGACCGATAGGATCAGGACACTTAGTTGCCTTAACTCATTTCCCAAAACTGTTCTTCTATTCTGGGATGACTCAAATTTTCCACCTAGCAGCCTCACTGAACTCACACTGCTCGACCTCCATCTAGCACCTCCTGTTCTGGAGAGCAAGTCCCATAGCAGAATTTCCCTTTGCACAAGTATATTTTTCTTCAGGGGGAGGGATCTTTTCCATATCGGTGATTCCTTTGCTGTTTCCATAGGCATTTGCAGTGTTCATTTCCCCGGGAGAGCTTGGGGAAAGAAGGGAGAGCGAGGCCCATGGGGTTTGTGGCCTCCCTTGCCAACCCGGCATCACGCTGTTGACTGGGTTGAAATGGGTGAAACAAGTTCCAATGGAGTTGAAGGGGAGGTCACAAACAACGTCTGTATTAATTTAGGTAAAATCCACTACTAGAAGAACCTGGCCTTTATTATTAGACTTTAATGACTAGGAATCTTAACTGCTGATGTCACGCAATAGCTGTAATTACTTTCTCAGACCACAGCCATCGGCCATGTGACTGGATGCACCCCACGTGCAAACACAAGAGCAATTTTTGAGCAGGTGCCAGGCTTGCACTTAAGGGCTGGGCACGGCAATACAGGGCGGCGCGATAAGTAAACACCAGCGGTGGCTGAGCACGGCTACAGCAAACCACCCGAGCGGTAGCGCCGGGCTCAGTTCTACGCGCTAGATGTGATGGGATTCGGAGATAAAACATGGAGCAAAATACCTTTCATCTCTTTCAACTTAGCTCTGCTTGTTAGCAGCACGTTAAGATTTTATGGGAGTTGCTAGACTAATTCCTCCTCTGTTAAAGTCACCAAAGCTGAATTGCCAAGTTTCGTTATTGGAGACTATCAAATATGCCTCTTTTTCTTTCTTTGTCTTCTTTTCCCCCCTAATTTTAGTGAAGTTTTCTGCTGTCTCTCCATCACAATCAGCAAGAACTAACGAGCGTTCATTGTCATAAGAAAAATAGTGTCTTTGGCCCATTTTCACAGAATGCCTGGGCTTGCGCTTGCGCTGCTGCTAACAGTGGCTGTAATTGGAAACGCGTTCGGGTGGCTCCCAGCGACAGACGTGGGGCTCCAGGTCAGAGAAACATCTATTTTTAAACATGTTTAGCATTGTCTGTTAAGCACGTGATTATCTTCTGAAGCTTACAGATTTTCAGCTCTTGACACCTAATTCCTTGCGACTTCTCTGCTGCAGGTTTTGTGTGCCCGCTGTGAAACCATCTCTTTAAACGTGCCCGTTGCGTCGGGCACTTCTGAGACACGTGCAAGGACAGCTCTGGCCCTCGGTGCACAGTTTCCATCTTCTCTGCTGGTCTAATAGAGGAGTTTCTCAGATAGTTACAGAGGTGCCGAAGCCCGAAATAAGAATCCAGACCCTTCATTTGAATTCTTGGTAAAACTCAGGCTGATAAATGCCGAGTGATTAATGCTGTAGGGAACGGCAGTTTGATTTGCGTAGTGTGGCAAGCTGGGGCTGCGTCCCATTTATATATCTTCACTTTCACAACTCTCCTCTTGTAATCTTTTGTCTTTGTGTAATAGAGCTCATAACTTCTTTCTCTGTCTGCATTTTGATACACACAGTACGAGCGTTGCTGCTTTTACATATTTTGTCTGGTATTAAATCAAACTCAGGGGGGGAAAAAGAATTCCACTTTATCTTCACCTGGGCAGAAAGATATCAAAACCATTACGGGGAGAGTGTAAGGTAATTTTCACGGGGGCAGTGAATAACTTCACTCCCTGCTGAGCAGCAGAAAGATGCTATTTCTGAAGCTCTCACATTCTGGATGCTTGCTTTGATTTTCTTTGGAAGAAACCTGCAGCAGTCAGTTCCTATTCAGGCCTCGCTTCTTCAAGAAGATGGACACCTTCTGCTCCCCCATATTGCCGTCGTATGTGTCGCACATGTTTGTTGAGGCTGAACATGAGTACGCGGAAGGGGAAGTCTTACTCCACCAGACTGTTCTTCCTGGAGAAGATCCATTTAACGTTTACACCCGATGGTGAGATGTGCCTATTTATGAAGTTAGCGATTGATTCCGACGGGTTTTCAGAAACCGAAATGCCCTGAGGTGCGCAGTGTTCTGACAGGACCCAAGGTCAAGCATGGGCTGCAGCGCGCCAACAAAGCAGATGTTTAATCGAAGTCATATAAAATATTTACAGGGAAGCTGCAGCTGTTCGTGAAGTGCAGCACGCGACACGCCGCTTGATATGAAAGGTTTAAGGAAAATCCTGAGATGAGGCCTGGCAATGGCTTAAAATAAATAAACTGTCATGAATCTAGTTTTTCTCCTTCTTAAAGCCAGGTTGGATTCGGTCCACCTAAGTTAAGATTCACTTTGCCAGGCTGCTCGGTGCTTCTGCCGCAAACAGGAATGATGATAGTTCCCCCAAAGCCTGTTTTGATCCACGTTTCAGCTCACCTGAAGGTAAAGGCATTATGTGTCTGCCGGTCTCCATCTGGGAAGCAGCAGAGTAGGACTGGATGGCACTGATTTCCAGTTCTGGCTTTTAATGCTGCACATGCTTAAGTCAATATCCACCTTTTTTTCCTAACAGAGAGTGTGAATGATAGAGATGTGCAGGGAAATGTAACTTGGCCTTCATGCAATGGAAGCAGACTGCTTGTGATTTTCCCTCCTGACTCTGCAAACTATTCATCACCTGCTTATTAAATGAGAAAAAAAACCCAATTCCCTTTCAATATAAACTGGAAAACCTTTATGGTATCCTCTTCCTTTTGCTCTTAACGTTTCAGCCAGGAGCTTGCTCAGATTTTCCCACCAGGAGGTTGCTCTTCCAGCTCCACTGTGCTGGGAACGGCTGGGGATTCCAGGCTGACTGCCCCACCAGCCGCTGCCCAGCCTCCTCTGCTCCTTTCAAAGAACTTAATCTCTGCAAAGGATGTTCAGCATTTTGCTTGGTTGAGCCCTTTTTCAAACGAGCGGTGCTTACATTATTATGTGCCCAGCTGGCATACGCGATTCACACACAGGCAAATTGGCAAGATAATAAAATTGACACTTGGAAATAATTAATCTTTAATTTAGGAGAGAATTAAAAACATGGGCACTATCCCTTGCAAATAGTTGCATTTGGGGAGCAGCTGATTACGCACAGTCGCTCTCATTTAGTCTGACTGTTCACAGGGAGAAACAGTGAACTTGTTGGAGCTGAGGGCAGAAATCCCGCTGATTTTGGTTGGGCCAGGATCTTACTTTCCACATGTAAGTACAGGTGCAGGTCTTTGAGGACTTAGACTCTTGCATCGGGTTTTTCATGCATTTATATTACATTTTTTCCCCCAGGAGCCTCGTAGGCAAGGCAAAACCCACTTTCACAGCCAAGTCTTTATTCATTGTGTAGGATTAACTTCTATTTAACAGGGAATATGTTTAAAGTTATTTTCTTTTGAAAACCGGTGAGTAAAGAAACATAGGGGTCGGATTTCAAACTTGGTTGTTTGAAATGCTAAGTTAAAAAAAAAATTTTTTATGTTCAGAGGATTTTGAGAAACCCTGAATGGCCATGGATTCCCGTCTTATCTAACTTTTTCACTCTAAAGTCAAGTAGAGACAGATTACAATTTGTTTCGTGAGGCTTTTGTAGGAAGGAACCTGCATATTTTCGATGCAGAGTGAGATAAACTTCATCTAGAAGCAAACACAGACAGCGTCAGTTCTCTTTTTTGATACCTATCTTCACCATATCTTACGAAAAAATAGAAATGATGCTACCGTTCAACATTGAAAAGCATTGCCCCTGCCACAGGTACCCTCCAAAACTGTAGGAGCAGCTAGGTATAAGAACAGGAATAAAGTTCACACTTAAGAGGTGCAGAAAGACTTTATTCCTGCTGAAATCTCTGTTCCTCTTGAGGATCTGGCCCTGAGTGAGTTTGGCCTGGTTGCAGCTGGATGCGGAGACCTGCAGGCTGGTTTTACTCGGGTGTACTGGGCAGGGTCAGGGGCATTGGAAGACGTCTATTTGTCTCAGATTGAGCTGAAATGCCACGTATGAACTTTGTGGATTTGACCGGGATACAGTGCACTGGCCCAGGGTGCTCCACAGCAGCAGTTACTCATGTCTTTATTTTCCTCAGGGATGTTTACGTGAAATGTAAGTCTAATAAACAAAGTCATAATTAAATCTGATCATTTTTGGCTTTGGATGCCTATCAACACACATTGGTTCAGAGCATTCCCCAGAGATATTTTTGCACTATTGATGGTAATCCATGCTTTTATTAAGAATTCATGATCACATAGCCTTACAGTAGAAATATATTTAGCAAACCTTAGTTTCACCAAATCAGTTTGTTTTTCTATCAAGTCTGCCAGCCTCCCCAGTGCCAATGGCTTCCTCCTCAATCTTGAAGAATTATATTTAACCATGGCTATGAATAACAGAATGGAGAGTGGACGGAATAAGCGGTACAATGCAGAAAAACCCTAAAGGGAGGAGAGCACAAATAACACCTGGTCTCCTCGTTCACTTTCTTCCACCCGGTGGCCTGGGTGAAAGGAAATATTTGCTCTGTGTAGCCCACACCTATTTAATTAACGCTCAAAGCTGGAAAACTGTGCTTTGCCTTTTACATACTTGTGGAGGGAGAGATGAAACAGTGGCAATGGTATGGGGCAGAGTGGGGCTGGATGTGAGAGGGGAGGTCACTGGAGAGCACCAGCTCTTGCGTCCATTGTTTGACCAACTTCTCCCCTTTGTCACTGCAGTGGCTAGTGAAGAGGAGGTGGTTTCCGTTAAACTTTGGGCAGCTACTGGCAGAAAAGCAGTGAGAATGGGGGAGGCAGCCCAGGTGGTGGGAGACCTTCCAGTGTTGTGCCAGCACAGTGGTGGCAACTACCATGCTGGCACAGATGGAAGGGATCCATCACAGCCCTGGACCAGAGTGCTTTGCCAAAACAGAAGGTTTTTTTACTGAAACAATACAAAACCCAGCATAGAAGCCACTTAAAAAGCCAAACTCAACCAAACCAAACCAAAATACTGCTAGTTTTCCAGGAGATATGAATCAACAGCAGCAATTTATCACTTAGCTGAAGTTTTGCATCTCTGAATTTCTAGCAGACCTCCTGAGTTTAAGAGGCGGGATGCTGCAACAGTTCCCAATCTCTCTTCAACTGAGTAAAGCAGATGCTTTCGTAGGATAACAAAAGTAAAACCAAACCTAGGCTGCATTTTACTGGCCAAGAAAATCTATTTGTACATTATATGAAGAGCCTAGGTCCTTTTCCAGGAAAGGAAGATTGGAAAAGGGAGAAAAAAACCCTAGCAGACTACAAAATGGAAGAAAATGGTAGTGTATATTTCAGATATGGATCCAAAAGCTGATCGACGCACTCTTGAATGACTTTTGGCTTGTAAGAGTAGATTGCATGGATTTCTAAGGAGATTTGCAATTTAATTAAGTTTCTCATATTGCCTGCTTTTGCATTTATTCACGGTAATGGAGCATGTTGAACATGAAGGTCCAGAAGAACAGGAGGGCATGAGAGTGAAAAGACATTGGATTAAGAAAAGCTAATGATATGTTTTAAAAGATTAGCTAAATTCAAGTCTTGGGCAAACTTCCATTGCATTTTGAAGCTCTTACTATTTCTAGGAGAAGCCAAATGAAAATTAGATTAAACCTTGAACTGCTGTGCTTTCCATTTATTTTGTACTCTTCACACAGTTCTGACCTTTTTATTGCTTGTCTCCTCTCACAAAAGCAATGGCACTATCCAGACCCATAGCAGCCTTCAGAGAACACAGCTATTCCACTCAGATTCTTTTTTTTTTCCAAGGTTTTTTTGCTGCAGGCAAGAGAATAATTTTTTCGCATTTATGTATTAACATGTTTTCAAGGCAATATAAAGTCCATTTATAGAACCCACAGAAATAGCAAAATGTCTTAGGTGGTCTGGGATGTAATATAGTATCCTTTTCTCCTAGTAAGTATAATTATTTTCTTTCTCAGCGCACAGAGGTGTATAATAAGGCTTTATTAGCTCAAAGCCAGAACTGAAGGAGTGAAAAATAAAATAAAATCATCAATATAGCAGTCTACAACTTATTTGGCTGTTTTGCATGTATTTTAATGTATTCTTGTCCAAGCTCTAGTGTGAATGATGTCTGGTTTTCATGACTTGTTACAGAAAATTTATATTCTATTATATACTATTGTTTGCACCCAAATGTGGCATTTACAAGCAAATGTTCAGTTGTTAACGAAAATAACAAAATTCTGTCTCTTATGGGATGAGAAGCTATGGTTAGTTAAACCTGGGCATCATGACCCCACCTCTCACAGTCAGAAAGACAAGGTGATGAAACCATGGGCCTCCTGAGCGTGGAAGCATGTAAATGCAAATTCCTTTGTGTGAATGTGAAAAGAGGCTTTTAATAGGAAACCTTCTGCCTGCGTTTATTGAAGGACTAGGAAAAAGATTTTAATTCTCCTCCTCACCTTCACACTATGAAGAGCCTAATCCCTGTTAAAAATCAAGGGTTTGTAGAGAAGCCTGGAATGCGCTCTTCTCCCATTGAATAGGGAAGGGAGAAGAGAAACCCATCCAGCACCCACTTCCCTGCTTAGAGAAACCCCTCCTAAAAGCATAATACTTACTGCATACTCAATATGAACCCTTCCAATATCAAACGCAGCAGAGAATAAAAGACAGAACGTTGGTGATGTTCTCGGTCACTACGGTAGCGAGACTATGGTAGTGACTATGTTAGCGAGAAATGTGTGTTCCCACTCCTCCCTAGAAAGGCTTGCAAGGTGCTAAGTTGTGCGATAAATATTACTTTTAGTATAATAAGTCACTCAAAAACTGGCATTCAAGCCCTATCACAGCCGAGGGGGAAATAGCAGAGCTAGAGCTCCCCCAGCCCACCTCATGCCAGGCTCCAACCAGCTCTAAACCAAAGTTCCTCTCCAGCATGGTTTCTTGATATACAGGGGTAGTGCAAGCACGGTGTGGTGAGTGTGCACGTGTGCCACCCAAAAGGATTTGGAATCAGTGGCCAATTCGCAGCTTATTTTTACAGAAGACCTCTTAAAGAGAATTTTGGTTTTACCTTAGTATAAACACCTGTGGAGAAGCGAGGGATTTGAATGAGGGAAACTGCAGGGTAGGGGAATCCTTTCACAAGCCAGTGATCCACTGCTCTAGTGGTAATGAAGATGATTTTTTTTAAAGAAATATTGGGGTTTAGCTAAAGTTATGGGCTCGATTCAGGAGTGAGATGGTGAAATTCCCAGGTAGGTTCTGTATCACGTCTGTTCTGGCCTGAAGCACCCATGGGGCCCAAGATGGGTAGCCCAAGATGAGTTCCTGACAAGGTGATGTAGCTTTTGCTCTGTGTCTCAGGATGCAGCCACCTGATGCCGACCTCAAACTCTCCATCCTTCCCCACCTGCACTCTCCCACCTCCCGCTGCGTGTTCACACTGAATATTTTGCATTTGATGAGGTGGCTGTGCAATGAATGCAACCAGCCCACGGATCCTGCTGAGATCCACTATTCTCCTACAGGTCCGATTTTTGCCATCCCATTTGCCACGTGATCACGCAAGTGCAACCACTGATAGAAGGATGGTGATGGAAAGGTATGGCCAGGGTTAGAAGAGAGTGGGGGGGCTTCTTTCAGCAGTAGCAATCTCAGTTCTGCCTGAGCCTCGAAACTGTGCCTTTAGGGCTGTCTTATCTCCTGTCTCAATTACTTTTCCTAAGAGCTTGGACTTAGGCAAGGGATGTGAAGAAGAAGTTTGATTCCATACATTTTACCTTGTTTGTTCTTGCTTTGGCTGAAGGATGTGCCAGACAATGAGGAGCAGCAGAGATCCTCCGTGTGTCAGTGCAACGCGTCGCACCATGACCCACGATGGGTGGTGACTGTGGTGTGTGCATGGAAAACACCGTTACCCGTTGCATTTTCCTTTCCATCTAGGTTTACTGTAAAAATAAACACATCTCATATCGTACAGATCCTTTTTGCATGTGTATTGGATTTCTTCACCTGTCTTAAAATGAAATAAGGGGAGGGAAAAAAAAGAAAGTTGTTTTTTTTTTCTTAAGGGAAAATGTCAAAGCCCAGGGAGTTTGGCCTGAGCCAGAGGGTTGTTAAAGAAACAAAGGAAGGACGGATTGGGTAGATCATTACCAAATGGCCCAGCTACACGGGGCCTGCTTCCCTAATGAGCCTGACAGCATGCGCTGCCACCTCTCTCTTCATATGTAAAGCTAATCCCTCGCCCTCTCTGACAGCCGGTATTTACATTTGCAAATGAATCCACCTTCCCACACTGCCCCTGTGCCGAGAGCAGAGGGAGACCCGCCGTAAAAGGGTTGTCAAGCATTGGAACGGGCTGCCCAGGGAAGTGGTGGAGTCACCATCCCTGGAGGTATTGAAAAGACGTGTAGGGACATGGTTTGATGGTGGCCTTGGCAGTGCTAGGGTAACGGTTGCACTCGATGACCTTAAAGGTCTTCTCCAACCTAAACGATTCTATGATCCACCAGACCAACAGCACGGTCCTCCCGGGGCAGCATCTGCCCCCCGTCAAGGTGTCCCTCACCCCGAAAGGTGGAGGAATAAACGTCTCGGTGGCAAGAATACCAATGGGGCTGCTGTCTGATGGAACTGATCCCAAACGGAGAAGTTGGCCTAACTCCCTCGCCAACCCTGGGCAAGTACGCAGTGTTGGTGGAGACCGGGTTTCTTCAAACATCTCGCTTCCACGCTGCCACCGCACTGGGGCCACACTGCAGGGGCTGCTCAGAAATCGGAAATTCAGGCAGCGGGGGAATGAAGCCAGAATTATTTTTCTTTCATTTCTCACCCTGCCACCCACTTTTTATACGGCATGATTATTTATTCCAAACCCTAATACTCAGCCTTGAAAAGCACTTAGGAAACACATGCCAAAAGACTTTATCCGTGTGTGTAGCACGACAGCAAAATAAGTGGGAGGCTCCACGTCGGGAGGGGTGAGCGAGCGGGAGCCTGCCAAATTGTTGCATGATGTTCAGCGTGATGGCAGTGGCTCCCATGCAAACCAGGAGCAACCCTCCTCCTGAATTTCATGAGAGCTGCCAGAGGCCACGCAGTCTCCTCTGGGCCGTGCCAGCAGAGCCAAGGAGGGAGGACGAGGTGCTGCTCCCAGCACTGTGGGGCAGGGCAAGGCTGTCCCATATTCCTCTCCTCCATCCCTTGGCCACGCAGCCCTACAGCTCACGTGGCTAGGTTTGAGGCAGGTTAGGGAGCCAAAGCAGCCAAAACCTAATCTTTTCCGAGGAGAGACACAGGATTTGGAGATGGTTTTGGTGACATGAGCACTCATGAGGGAGTGTACAGGTGTGGGCAGGGAAAAGAGGGACCGTGGTGGGGGATGAGGGTCAATTCGAAGTACCACCAGACCTCACCCTCAGGTATTACTGGACTGAAAGCATTTTCATTAGGCAGCTGTGGTTTCTGCAGGGGCCAATGTGAAAAGTAATCAGATTTTGTGTTACATTCTCATCTAATGACAACCGAGTCATTGATTTGACTAATTTGCTGGGAATGATCCTGCAAATGCATTTTTGATAGGAGAACGAAGGCGAGAAGTCATCTCCCCAGCATGGGATCTCACGGTAATTGCCGAATATGCTGAAGCAGGGGAGAAAAAGGTGGGAACATATGCACTGTATTCCTTCTTTTGTTTTCATGAATAAGGAGTAATACCCCTGCAAAAGCGGAGAAAGCAAGAAGGGAAATCACAGCCCTTCCTGCAGTACACAGCAGGGAGCCCCGCGCCTGCCGCTCGGCTATTGTGCGCCTCCCAAAGAGGGGCTTGTTCTGCTGAAATGCCAGGCGTTTCTGGAGCTAAGGTTATCCTCTGAGCAGAATATATAAATAAGAGATTACTTGTGAGCACTGCAGCCAGGCTTGGGCTGTAGGAAATGTTTGTTTTCGTTTCTGTCACTAGGCAGCAGGGAACCCGTCGCCTTTGTTCTGGGGGTCATACTGCTGGAGATGGCAAATATTGACATACATGGAGGTAGTTTTCATTTTCATGTGTTTCTTGTTACCTCTTACTGCTACGTGATTTTGCTTTCTGTTCTCTTGTTTTCCAACACTTTTTTTTTTTTTTTTGGCCTCCCTCCTTGAACGTTTCCCTGCACTGATGATACCGTCCTGGGTTGCAAACGGCATGAGAAAACTGCAGGCGTTATTACAGCCTCATAACCCTTGCGGTGACTTGCCCCAAATGAGCTGACAGCTTCAGCTTCTGCCCAGTGTGATAGGGACAGGGGTCCACATGCCGGAGGCATTAATTAGCAGTCATGACAGGGATTCTCTTGTAGAAATTGCACTTCCCTTCTGGTCCTTTCGCAGTTGTCATTTCAGCTCAGGGCTCAGAAACGTTGCCAGGTGCCGCACACTTCATCCTATTTCTGCTTCTGCTGTACCTGGCTGGTGCTTAGACAGAGAAACTATTTTTCAGGGTTATCAGGCATTAAAAGGAAAGGAGGGAGACGCAGAGACAAGCAACTTGCCCAATATACCTTTCCTTCTCTCTAGCTTCATTGCTTCAGTTAGTTTGCTGCAATGCACTGTAGTGCAACCAATGATTTCTACCTACTACTGGCACAGAACGTACTTGTTTCTGTTACTGATCAGACACCAAATTCAGGAGTATTGTCATGCAACTCAACTCACTGAGGTACAGTGATCTTCCAGGAAGAAAAATAGCCATGTTAGGAAATTCTGGAAATAACTGTACAAAACTTGTAGTATGAAACAAAGAAATGCAGACATAGACAATGAAAATCATCCTGGTAGTATGAGCTCAATTTTGGAAAATACTAGTGTATTTTCAGGTAATCACAACGGAAAAACAGGAAATTATGGTTTAGCATTGAAGTAAATATTTGCGGTACTCCTCCTATACCACATACAAAGGGAATTGCTTTAACGTTTGACATGCTGCAAAAAAAAACAGGGAACTTTTTAAATCATATTAATAGATAACGGGCTGACAGGGACCTCAGAAAGTCACCTAAATCTTTGCAGTAATCACTCAGTCTTCTGAGCAACTTGTATGTTTGATAGGGGCTGTAGCCCCCATATTAACCTACTACAGCCACTAACTGGCTGCGTAGTTCATATTGATGATAATGCCAAATATTACCACCCACAGAGGTAGCTTTCAATTTCATGTGTTCCTCGTCACCTATTTCTGCTGCATAGTTTTGCTTTCCTAGTGCTATGTATGGACAAATATCGCTTGCACTGATAATTCCGGTGCAGGTAATCCTTTCTTCCAAAGAAGAAAGAAGAAATACTGTCTGCAGTATTTCTGAAGCGTCTCAGTAACTGAAATGTCTTTTCAAAAAAGCCATCTTGGAAATTATTACCTTGCAACAGTCATTTAAAGTTTGCTGTGAACAAAAGATAGAGCATTTGGCTGACCTGTAGCTTGATTTAGCTTCTCAGCCTATTCCTGTACGAATATCCAATTACCCCTTTGAGCTCCTGCAGTGGCGAGGGAAGGGGAGGCGGGAGGTACTCATCATGTTGCAATTACGATTCTTGCACAGTCCTTTCCCCTTCTTCTGAAAATTATCCAGGCTGGAAGTGAGTCATTAGTGAGCTGATCACGATAGCAGGTATTTGTTAATAAATATGCTCAGAACACTTTGGATGAATAATGCTCGAGTGATAAAGGATTACCTCACAGGTGGCTGTGTGATTAGCCATTGACCTCGTATGTTGTTTCTGTCCCACCTGGGTGATTGGAGCATCTGAAGAAGGAACAGAGAGCTCTGATTATAAATTACACTTTCTGACAGAAACTGTTGGACTGATAATAACTCATTGTCCAATCCGTGAAACGTTCAGGTTTCACAAAACCTTCATGATTAGAGCCCTCACAGAGAAATGGCAACATGCCTGAATCGCTCATAATTTAAATTTGCGAACATAATCATAAATCAAGATTCTCTTCATAGGAGGGCCTTGCCCTTTTGCCAGTTGTTCGGGTGCAATTTTGTTCCGTGAGGAGTAAGGGCAAGCGCTGGGTTTGGGAGAGATCTTCCTGTAGAAAGATAGGGGTCTTGCTCTCTGGAGATTCAATATCGAAACTGTTCGTCAAAAGGTCAACATCCTCCATCTGCAAACAGCACCCAGGGGCAGCTCTCATGTCAAAACATACCTGCTTTGACAACAGCCATTCCTGCCGGTGCTTTGAAGGCTGGGGGTTTACACACCTGACGAAACGCTGCCGCAGCATCTCTGGCTGCCGCCACTCTAAATTTGGCCTGCCTAGGACAAGAGGTAAATCTCTGTGCCAGGGGAAAGCAAAGCCATTGCACGTCCTTAGAAGTCTTCAGGATGCTGCCCTGATTTATGTAACCCTCCTGCACAGCAGGGCACTGCAGTAAACCGTGATCCCACCCCCATCAGTCAACGATGAAGAAAATTCCTCCCGTTACAGTGGGAAAAGGACAACCTCCCCCTCCCTCCTTTCAGTCCTGGGGAGAGGAGAGGTCTCCCCCTCTGGCCACGCAGCCTCGGCAGGCAGCCAGCCGGTGGCTGTGGCATATGACCCTCTGCACCCTTCCTAACGTCACAGAGGCTCTCAGCCAACTTTGTCTTTAGTCCCCATCCTCAGCAAGGCGGTTTCCAACACTCCTGGAGGTGTTCAAGGCCAGGCTGGATGGGGCTTTGAGCAACCTGGTCTGGTGGGAGGTGTCCCTGCCCATGGCAGGCGGGGTTGGAACTAGATGATCTTTAAGGTCCATTCGAACCTAAACCATTCTATGATTCTATGAAACTGCTCTACTGAATGAGGATTGTAGCTCAATTGGTCTTAAAAACCCAGACTAATATTGACGCTGCCCTCATTCTCTCATCTGATGATTTATTTCACTCCCAGCTTTCTGCAGCAGGACAAGCTGTCCCATAACAAAGGAGATTTCATACAGGACATAAAAAGTCTGATTTCCATCACGACGGCTCCCGCCCCAGACCGATGGCAGAGCAATTCATTTTTGCCGTGTGTCGTTTCTGCAGCTGTGGTGGCAGACGGGTGCCGTTGTCCCAGGCAAGGGACGTGCCCCCACAGCCTGGCATGGGCTGAGCATCCCGCTTTCGGAGGGGCGTCCCTGTTCATCACTGGGGAGACTGGGAGAGAGGGGAGAGAAATGCTCGTCACAGCACTACGAACAAGGTCCCATATGATCCCCATCACTTTAAAGGACTTCAAGTCCGTTAAAGTTTAATCTGATAGACACTTCTCTACCATTCATAGTAGAGGGATGCACACAGTCGCTGTGGACTAGTGTGCATTTGATAATGGGATAAGTAAAAAGCAAGAGCAATTTTCTTCTGTTTTCTTTATTTAAAAAAAAAAAAAGAGGGGGTGAAAAATAGAAAAGAAAGACGGTTTGGTGTATACAGAGGGATGAAGCTGAATATAATATACAATGCACTACCAAATCTGTGCTTAGCAGCCTGTTTTTTTCAGTGGCATTATAGCACTGAATTATTTATCAAACAGATTAACAGTACGTACATGTATATTTAATGCCGAAATTATCATCCGTTTACAGAGGGGTTTTAAATTAGCACATGGGAGAGGCTGCTTCCTTGGGTGTTTGCAGTCCTTTATAGCAGCTGCCCTTCCCCAGCCCGTGAACCCCGTTCTATTTTTGAACATATTTCTCTGGGTTTCCAAGCTGTTGGGCAGAGGTCTAGTAGAAACGCTACTGACGCCTCAGGCATATGGGGACTTTGATAACCTGAGTAACGGAAGAGAAATCGGATGGGCGGAGATGGGGACCTCCGTGCTCCCAGAGGGGCCGTGTCGGGTGTGCGGGGAGGAGGCGAGGTCCTGTCAGACCAGGAGTTGACTGGGTGCATTACCAGTAAGCCTAAAATGGCCTGATCCCGTCACCTCAAAGTCTTCTGGAGGGGAAAGATACACTTATCATATGACACAGCAACTCAAGCAACCTTGGTCAGCCACCCTTCGAAGCTTCTCCAAGTCTTCCAGCATCTCCTAGGCTAAATTCTTATTGCATCCCAGGGGTCTGCCTCTGGCACACACCACAGAGTAATTCCACTGAAGTATGAGTGCAGAGCCCAACATATTTTAAAAACCTTGAGCTGAAGTTCAAATATACTTCTTAAAATGAGGGTCTTAGTGAGACACCCGAAGCAAATTTTTGTACCTTTTTCTTCCCTCTCCCTCCCACAAACACACGCGGCCGCCTTTGAAAATCACATTGCCTTTTAGCTGGAGCTTGGTGTCAAACTTAAGCCACCCTGGCTTAAGTATCTGGCAACTCCATTCAAAGCTTCAGTTCAGTTTTTTAGTATATTGTTTGCAGTTTGAGAAAGATCAGGCATTTGCAAATTTAATTTACTCGTTTCCCAAAGCTGAAAAGTGTCTGTTTTCCTATGCCTACAAACTACAACTTGATTATCAGAACCTGGCTTTCCCCGTCCACCCAGCATAAAAGTTACGGTATTCCTCTTAGGTAGTGAAACAACCATTTCTTTACAAAGACTTGGTTTGAGTTATTCTGGGCAGCTCTCAGGAGAGGGGAAAAATAACAATAACAGAAGATTACCTACAGCTTGCAGCACTGTAGCTAGGGAAAGAATTGCAGTGTTACAACTAAATATTTATAGCAAAACACTTGCTAAAAGGCTCTGTACAGTAAATAATTACCGTATTGCTTCAGTCAGGACTTCTCTGATGCAAGCCAGGCAGAGCCCATTCCTGTCAGGATTTCTGGATGGGAGGAAGCCATTGCACGTATCTCGGTTGTGTGCTCCAGAGCCACGGCATGGAGGATACAGCACCCTGGAGACACCTGTCCGTCTCTAATACCACCACCAATGACCAACAATGCCTGTGCTAAAGTGAGACCCTGCCTGATTTTAAAGTTCTGGCAAGTGCTGTCGCCCAAGGCATCCCCCTCCATCCGAGCACAGGAGCCAGGAGACCCTCCGCACAAAGCCTCCTCAAGTCTGCATCTCCAAAAGCAAAGTTTAGCTCATGTTGTTTATTCCTGTGAAAGGTGCTGCTGAAACCCCCCCAAATCTGAGCAGATGTTGGGCTGAGATGTTTGGTGTTCACCAATGATCTGTATGTGCTTCCTTTTCTGTTCTCTTGGAGGACAAATTTGCTTTTAATTCTTCAGAGATCCAAAACAATCTACTTATCTAAGCCTGCAAAACTTTCATCTGAGGATCAAAAATATCCTGGTGCATTAAGAATAATTAATTTACCCTGTAGGATAATGTATTTTAATCCTTTTGTGAGCTAGCTCTCCTCCCAGTTTTAGACCAGGGAGGCCTCTTAGCAACCTAAAAGACTTGAAAGACTCGATTCTCTCCTGCATTAATGCACACACATATTATCGCTAATTGTTTAGTCTGTCTTTAATCTATTTAAATGCATAATAGAGACTTATTATTCTATTTCCATTTCAAATTGCATATGAGTCATTAAGCAGAGAAATTTGTTCACGGCTAGTTTTTAAATGTTGATATGATGGCCAGATCTTACCATAGTGTTAGCTGGAGATAAGTACTTTTTCACCTGAGTGCTAGTGCTGAATACCTCTTACAGGGGAAAATGCTCAGGATGGGTGTTCTGTTTACCTTTCTCACCTTCTTTTCTGCTTTACATTATATTAGAGCGAAATTGTTAAACTTGGTTATTTGTACTTGACGCTTGAATTCATTATACCTGTGTAAGTGTCTCAACCGTTATGAAACCATATGCAAGTATTATGAGAAGTCAAGTTTGTCATTATTTGGCTTATAAACAGACCTCAGTAGCTTTGAGCAAATATCCCAGACCTGAGTATTTAGAGGAGCAGCACTAAGCTGACACCTGTGAACCTCAGCGAGTTCTGTACCCCTGCGCGTAACGCTTTGCTCCACTCTCCAACCTCTCCCGGAGTTTGTCCTGTCCTCAGAAACACAAGCAGGGAATGAAAATAAATGCACTTGGAATATATAAAAACTATTGTGGCAGGGGAGTGGGAAGTAATGATATTGGGGAAATGGCTCAGGTCAATCTTTGTAAGGAAGTATTTCAGTTTACTTGGCTCCGCTGAAATGCTCCTTGACAATGTCCTACCAGTAGAAGGACACGTGCTCCTGACATAACATAGTACCAAGAGCACAAGCCAGGACTTTGGGCAGAGATGGACTATCCATGCCATCCGAAAGCAAGAGCAGTATCAGGATGGGTGCCCAGTCCCCAGAAGCTGAGGTACGTGTTCTGCTTCAACTTCAGTAAAAGTGGATTTCTCAACTCCTTTGTAACAGATAAAATCTGTAAGAGATCTTCTGACCTTTCTTTCTCCTCAGGCTCTACAGAAGATATGGAGAAAGGAGGCAGATTCATGTTCTGGTGACTGTCTGAACTTGTTACAATTTTTTCTTTATGGATAAGTGATTATTTCATATGAAAGAAATAAGTAATCAGGGAAGCCACATCAAGCGTGCCTAGCACTGAGCCAGAAAGAAAAGTTATCGGGGAAAGAAAACGTGTGTAAGTAAGGGCATGAGGCAGCTTTTGGGTAAAGGTTAAAAAGGCAGTGAAAGAAAAACAGGCATATAATGCAGACAAAATCTTACATAATGCTCACGAACTTGCATTTTTATCTCTTACAAAATCCCAGGGCATATACACAAAGCTATTCAAAATGGCTGACAGCTCAGAGGTGGCGGATTGAGTAAGCTCTCTTTGTGATAGATGGACCCCGGAGCCATTAAAAGCTCTCCTCAAAATCAAGAGTTTTTATTTTTAAGAGGTTTGGAAATAAAAAGTTATAGGGTGAGGTTGCTTTTGCATGTGCTTACTTGTATTTACGATTCACATCAGCCTAGTGAAACGCATCTTAATGTCCACAGGAGGCAGGACAAATAAAAGGCCATATTTCTACTATGAGTTGCCCCAGGAGCATTTACCTCGTTAATGAGGATGATAGCTTGAATTTTTCTCCTGAGAGCCATTGAAAGAAGGTGATTGATATAGCTGGACAACAGTGACAAGTAACTTCTATAATTCAAACAATAAAGTATGTTTCACCTCTTAAAAGCTCTGGGGACTGTGCTAAATTTGGTGAGAATTCTCTGGTTTGTCCCGGGAAACAGTGGCATCAGATTAAATGGTAAAGATAGGGAAAAAAGAAAATACCCAGCACGTGGCGTAGAGATGCGCGTGCCTGTGGTCGCCTGCAGGGCCGCGGGACATCCTCACGAGGCGTTGTCAGGAGAAGGCCAGATGTGCGCGTCTGAGGGGGAGGCAAGGTTCACCTTGCTCTAACAGGAGATGTAGACCCATGCTGCATCCCTGGGAAATATCTGCTTTCCCACAAACTAAGTGCTCCTGTAGCACTCTCACAAACGAGCAGAAATTAATACATCGCTGAGGTTGTCTGGACACCTCAGAGACCGGTCTGCAAAAGGCAAACTCCTTTGTTTTTTGAGGTTTTGTACCACAGAACTGGAAATTTTTTTAATTTTTTTTTTTCTTTTTCCTCTCCTTAACGCAGCCAACGATTTGCCATTACAATCAGGGCAAGCTCTATACATCAGCAGGAGATCTGGACAACATCTTTTATACAGATGGAGCACTTAGACATTACTTGCGTAATCAAAATTGCAACGGATGGTTGTTTTTATTGGTAGCTAACAGGACATTTTTTCCAAGTTGCTTAAAAAGATGGTTGCATGGAAAAAGTATTACAGTGGAACAAGGCCATGCTATTTATAGGGTGAATCTGCTGAAATAGTTCTTTTTTGTGATAAAAACTCTTTGTCGAAATGAACTGAATCTACACCACATCTCTTTTGGAAGATGGATCAAATTTTGCATGTAGAAACAGTAAATTATGTGTTCGAGATCACACATCAGCTCAGTGATGCAGACTGGTCCTCAAAGTGGATCTCGTGGCTTTCATAGCTAATGGCTAATTTGCTATTAGACTGCAGGATAAACCACACAAAAGGAAATTATTTAGCACAAGTAAGAGAACATTTGCAAAACAATCCTTTCACTTTGGTATCAGCTCTAGCGCTGGCTTCAGTGCAGCCTCCCATTCAGCAAATTTCAAAGATCATCAGGAGTTAATGTCCACAGATCAGTTTTGGTCATAAAATCTCCATGTTCTGCTTTCTTGCCGTAGCCCAGCTTTTCTGCTGTGACTGCTTCAGCTCCTAATGGAGCGTAAGGGAGAAAAGCTAGGCACAAATAGTGTTGATTCAATGAATTTGCAGCCTGCTTAAAGAACTCTGCTCTGCTCTAACAGGATTTTATGGGAAACAAAAGAAGAGGGGAAAATAGGTTCTTTGACAGAATAGAAATCCTCTGGTTTTGCTAATGCCAAACTTATCTCAGTGCCACATGATGATACGTCCCAGTAACACATAAGTAAGCACTGAGATCAGATTGGTTCCACATTCGGTGAAAAAAACCCCGTCGAGCACCATTAAATCACTGCAATGACCTCCAAATGAAAAGACTTCGTGTGGGCGTAAGTGGAGAAAAATCCTGTAACTAGTTTTATTTTGGCAATGTTAAGCTTGTTTTAAATGTCTTTTAAATAGAAACACTGGGTAAAAGCAGTTCCTGGGACATCTGGAGTGGGGAGCGTCCAGGGCTGGGCTTAGACACCCCCTTCCCTCTGCAAGGGTGGGGGAGCTACTGGGCCCCAAATCACATCCCTGCCCAACTCCTAACAGCACCAGGGAGCCTCTGAGGCACTTTCGTCTGGGCAGGGACCTGGCAGAATCCAATTTTACATCTTCTTCTTCTTCCTCCCCTCAAATCAGGAAACAGGGAGTGACCAGGCTGAGGCCAGGGAGTGAGAGTGCGTCTCCAAATCCTCCTTCTTAAGCAGGACCAATGGCCCTGAAGATGCCAAGCACTTATCCCATCATTCCCGCTTGGCAAGAACAGACCCATGATTGCTAATAATAGACCGGCATTTCAATCTTGAGACTTGCCTGGTAGAAAACAGAGGGAAAAACATTTGGGATCAAACTAGTCCGGGTCATCTTTGTCCTTGGCTGGTTCGAGGCAAGAGTTATGAGATGTCAGACTTAGAACCATAAATGAAAGGACAATTACGGGTTGCCTATACACTATATTTTGACTGGAAAACCCAGCAATCCACTCTTCCCCTGAGTCAACTCACATGAGAGCCCACTGGATTTCCTGCTTGATGAAGCAATACTGTTTTGAAGTAGGAAACACAACAAAACCTTAAGCATGCTGGACATGAAATATTGTATTGCTTGATTGCAGCAAGGACACACGGCTGAATATATATTCTGTCTTGGAATGATTTTTTGTGAGGGTTGGCTTTTTTTTGGTTGTTTGTTTGGTTGGGTTTTTTTTAATTGCCTGAATGCTATTTAGCCGCTGAAAGCCAAAAGGCCAATTTTCAGATTTTTCTTGTTTTCCTTTCCTCACACCTAATCAGTTGTATCTAGGACTTACGAAGAGCAGGTCTATTTTGCAGTCTGGTGGTATGACTACAGTTTGTGTCGACGTACCCAGCTATCTAAGCTCACTCCCTGGGGTACAGTAACAGAGCAGCACAGCACAGATTTCAAAGCAGGCAAATTGCCCGACTATTTTGAAGCCTATTCTGAATTCCATGTTACCGTGTGGATTTGATGGTACCCAGTTAGGTTGTTTAAATGTCGGTGGGATACATCTCGGTCAACAGCAATTAGACATCTGGGCTGCAGCATCAGCGTCTCCGGAGACGGATGCCTGTTGTCCAGCAGTAATCCAGCACTGATGGCAGCGATGGGAAGCATGTGTGCAACTGGTAAACCATTTCAAAGGGGAGAGCACATCACAGCTGAGTAATGAACAATTCAGTGCAGGATTTACAATAGTATTAAACATCGGTCTAGTATGGATTCTGCCAAAATCTATGTTAAATCCATGAGAACAGAGTTAGTTTTTTCTTGGACAGCCCAGTTTTGGGCTGTAAGCGTGTGTTAAATCCTTGCTGGAAGAGAAGCGAGTAATCTGAGTCTCAGCGTGATCTCTCCTAGCTTAGTTCTCTCTTTTATTACTGTTGTTCACCCAGACTATTGCTTTGAATGTAGATGAACTTGGAAAAACTAATGAAGCTGGCGAAAAAAGGTAGAGGTGGCTTTCCTCGTGTGCCCAACACCTCCACAGCACTAAAGAGGGCTACTGGGACGCAATTACTTTCCCTCTTAAATGGAAAGGCTCAGGCATGGTGTTTTTCTTGTCATTTTCGTTAATTATGATGTACAGTTACGGGGACCGATTCAAGCGAGCTGTCAGCGCAGGAGGAACGGTGGCAGAGCTCTTCAGTCCTTTCTCCGGGGATATGATGGTATTAATAATATCATCATTTTCTTTTTTTTCAAAAATCTGTTATAAAATCCATAAAGCCTAAGAACAAGCCTTTGAAACACCTTCTCCTGTACCCTGTCTCTGACAGTAGCTGGTAGCAGTTGCTGAGGGAAGGGACTAATTACATATTCTCAGATAGGCAACTGCTCTAACAGGCAATTATTTGCTGGATTTTTGTATTTAAAAATAAGGGATTTAAATAGTAAATGCAATACATAATTACTGAGGCAAATTGTGAAATGCTCAGGCAAAATGACACATGGCATCACAGTGAGATAAATCTGTCAGGATTTGGGAAGGAATCTATTTATTTATTTATCTGAAGCAGTTTTCATTTTCCCTGCTTTTTTTTTTTCATCCGGCCATCCCAGCCTTTCAGCATCTCGACCGGTGGTCGTTCACCTTTAATGGGCTGGTTCACCTGTGCCTCACAGGTGGTTTTCCCAGCACTTAGGGACACAGAGAGGATGTCTCAGCAATCCAGCTGGATAAGCGATTCCATCGCTTCTGTCGATAGCGGGCCTCAGAATATTTTTTTTTTCTTCAGCAAGACGGTGTTTCCCATATTTTCCATCTAACAAACTGGCAGCCAACTGGCTGCTGGCTCCTCGGCACTCAGGGACCAACTGCTACTGCTTCTCTTTTATCTTTCCGTGGCTTCGGGGTTGCTGGCAGAAGGGTAGAGGGGTTTTCTCTCCCCCTGCGCCTCTAAATGAGATGAGAGTCAGCAAAGTCAGTACCAGCAGCCCGGTTACAATCAGCCAGGTTATCTGCTCACTGCCATCAGGAACCGTCTTTATTAACAAAGCGTCTTTAGTGCAGCAGCAGATAGCTCTTGGGACAGTTCGTCAGAGAAAGAAACCACTTTTAGAAGCTGCTACTTCAAGATAAAAAAAAATACACAAAGCGTTCCTGAAATTTGGGATAAAACGTCATGCTGTTATTCCCTTCCTCACCCCTCCTTGTTTCTTTTCTGATGCTTTTTTTTTTTTTAAACATGGTGTTTTAAATCTATAAAAAGATGTATTTTGTATATTCTGTCCAGATTAAAAATACTAGAGGGTTTAGAAGAAAATACATTATCAAACTTCAACTTAGTTTTGCAGGGCCAGTTTTGTTTATCAGAAATATCAGGGCAGATCCTCCACTATGATAGATTAAAAGTCTGTAGCTATGAAAATTAATATAAGGTGAAAACACGCTCTCCATAAACTAGAAGATTATTTGAACGGCGCTATGTTTGTTCTTCAAAGGATACATATCAAAATAGGTCTAATCGTCTGAATTATCAATAAAGAAAAATCCTGTTTTATTCCAAATAAAAGCTGGGTTTAGGCAAATTCAGCCAGCTCTTCGTTGTTTGTGGCGGACTTATGTCATCAAAGCTGATCTGGTTTCACTAATGTGGAATTTTTTTAGTTCTGCTGTTTTCATGTATGAGAGTGGCCAATAACCCGAAAAAGGAGAGTCTTCCTAAACTGAGGATCTCTTGATCACAAATAAGCAGACTTACTAATTATTCCTTACTTTTTATGCCTGTTCAAAGTTAGATTTCTGATAGCATTGATTAATAAGGCATCACAAAAGTGGAACTACATTATATTAACATTACAGTACTGTATTATTGCTTATATCCCAAAATGTTGCAAATTTTCAAAGTGCACTAGAGGCACTAATCTTCCTGCACAGTCTACGAATGAATAAGTGTGTTCCAGCACAAGGTACAGTCCTCTTAAATCAGCTCATTACCTCTTAGGCATCAGTATGTATAATTGAAATTGATGTCATGTTTATAACCCCTGCTCGCAGAGCACGTGTGTGGAAATGGGCTCAAATCTGCTGAATAGAATTTTTGACCTTAGATGACCTTCATTTAATCATCTTTCATACAGCGCGGAAGAAAATAACATCGTCATAGAAGAAATTAATATAATTTTAGTGAGTTATCTCCAGTAGTCTCAGAAGGTCATTTATGAAGTTCAGTAATCATGATGAATGCCCTTTTCATGCGTGCTGATTAAGAGGTCAATATTGGGATTTTTTTTTTACCTGTTTTTTGAGCCTCACAATGAATTGCTGAGCAATATTACTGAAAAAAAAAAAGTACCTCAGTAGAGTGTAGCTGAACAGAATATGAGAAACGAAAATTTATATCAGTAATGTAGCAAAGGACTAATCTCTATTCAGCAGCCTACCACATTGTGCATGCGGTACCACATCACAGAAACACGGTGCGGAAAGGATGGAAATGCAGCGGCGTGGCACGTGGCTCCTAAGGGAGGCTCTCCTGTTGTCTCAGGTTAGCTCACAATTCATCCAGGAGACAAAAGAAGGCCCGGAGATGAAAGTCCAAACCCGCTGTCACCCCCCCGTCACAGCGGGGGGGGTGGCCACCACGGAGGAAGTTGCCAGACAACACCTAAGTGTTGTATAGCTCCGTATTGACCCCAAAGTCTTTTGATATGAGCAAACAGACTTTGATGTGGCAGGGCAGGAGCTGCTCTCCACCGCCGTAGGGGAGCAGGGGGGCACCTTCCAGGAGCAGGTGGTCCCTCGGCAGCACGGCCAAGCCGGCACAAGGCAGGCTGGAGGAGGGATGGGTGCCCACCACGGGCTGCGGTGCTGGGGGTGTCCGTGGTGGACAGGCCAGCTCCCACCAGGACCTTGCACACACAACCGTGATGTTTAGCCCTCTGGAGCCTCCGGGAAAAGGACTGCTGAGGCAGACAGGGGTGTGCGTCTGGTGGGGAGGGAAGAATTACAGCAGCCTCAGGAGAGGGTAGAGCCAAGAGTTAACGCCACTTCTGCTACCTCCTGAGAAGTGATTGTAATGTACACAGTTTTGTGCTCAACACTCGCGTTGTTTAATTTTCTCAGTCGGGAAAAGTGCTGCGAGCCTTTCCAAGGTAAATAAACCTCGGCTACTTTGCGCTGTGCGCGCATGCCATACCCAAAGTCTGCGGCTCCTTCCCCCCCCCCAGTTTTTTTCCAATACCTGGCCTTTGTCTTCTGCTCAGGCAACAAAAATCCCCTGCAGCCCTCCCCTTGCCTCCCTCAAGCATTTCCCTTTGCAGCTGCTGTAACTTCCCCTAGCTCAGCTTTGCAAAGGTGCCCACTTCCCACTCAGGTCCCTTCCAAAAACACTCACCAGGGCTCTCTCCTCCCCACCCCTCCCTGTCATAGAATCACAGAATGGTTAGAGTTGGAAGGGACCTTAAAGATCACCTAGTTCCAACCCCCCTGCCATGGGCAGGGACACCTCCCACTAGACCAGGTTGCTCAAAGCCCCATCCAACCTGGACACAGATGGGAGTTTGATTCCTCCAGTGTCTCAGATGACACCACCATCCACTTCGAAGGTCCTCAGTCTTGCCACGCAGCTCACTCAAGGGAGACCCTCTTGTCCCCTGCCTGCAAGCTGATGTGGTCACCTCGTCCCCACCACCCAGTGTCTCCTCCAAACCATCAGCCAAAGGACTCCCCACACGTCCCACCAACTCTGTTTCTACTATCCTTTGCTGCCTTTCCAGTCACTTCGTGCTTCCAGTCACACGCTGTCTCCCTAATAACTTTCAGTTCCGGGATGAGTGTAAAAAATTAAATCTTTGATATTCAGAAAAATATTTAAATTCTGGACTTTTTAAGCAAAAGTTATACCTTCTCTGCGGTGTGACCAGCCCTTGCCCTGCTTGCTCCAGCCTCCCCTGCTCATCTCCACAGCTTTCCTGCTTCGGGAGAGCTGTGCCACTTGCAGTAAGCCCCTTCCCTTCCTCTTGGATCAAAGATGCTGATGCCACTGATAAGGCCAACCGCCAGGTCTTGCCTGGGTACTGTAAGCGTAGGGAGAGAGGGAGACAGACAAGGAACACAACATATTCTGTGTCTTGCTACAGAAAAAAAAGTCTTTATGCCCATGCATATATGTCAAGGGATACAGATGAGCTACTGCAGGTAATGGTGACAAACAAGCACCTTCCCGAGTTACTCCCAAGCTTGGACATGTTAAGACAGATCAATTACTTATAATCTTGTAAACCAGGCTACCTTTCTAAAGTGAGAAAAGGTGTTGAGTGTCTCTGCCAGAATTGTCACTTAAAAATAAGAGACGCAAAACATTTCCAATATTCTTCTTTAGTAATTTGTTTAACAAATATTTTTCTTGCTGCATCATTTAATAATTCTTATGCCAAAGCTGCTGTAGGTTTGAATTCTGAATTTCAGTTTGACAGGAAGAAAATTGTTGGCTCGTTTGACAAGACTTACTCAGTGCCTCCCATTGACTACAAGCTGTAACTGTGAGTTATACCATAGCTACAACTACTTCTGTTGAGTATATAACGCAGGCCACTGGCCAATTACACATCCAGTATTACGTACATATCTGCATCTAATTTTTTTGTCTCCAGTGAAAAAGCTAAGAAAAAATCCAGATCTACTGAAGCCCATAGCTAAAATTCCCGTTACTGCAGGTGGAGCTAAAAATCTCCTCCCAGATTTCCACTTGCCATATGCACAAGAAGGTATTTTCCATGCTGGCAAATATATCATTTTTCACATCTCATATTTAAACCCTCAAATAAGGACCTGCAATTATATTCATGAAACCATATACATTAATCTCTAGCTATCTTATTTTATGTGAGTTACTACTCAGATATTTTATGGCAGTCCTCATGGCAGTTTCCAAACCCCTCGCAGTTCATAATATTTTACTTCTGTCAAGGAACAGAGGAAACCTGTAACCTTTTAAGCGCAGATTAGATGTTGCTCTGTAAAAACTGATAAACGAACTTGGCCAGGACAGATGTGAGCCACAGAAAGTCGAGTGTCTGGTCCAGCAATGAGCACACGCAGAGAAAAGGTGGAGCAGAGCTGGAAACAGAACCCAGATCCGTGGAGTGGGGCTGATTTCACAGCCCAGCCATCTCTTCTCTACCTACTCACGTCGGTCTTGGCTGTCCTCTGCTTTGAAAATGTGCTCATGTGAGTGTGGCTTTTCTGGACACACAGCATTCTCCCTGTGTGTCACAACAATCTCTCATGGATTCCCTTCTTTCTTTCTCCAGGGGTTTTCCTTATTCCTGTGGAAACCACGGTGGAGGGAACATCAGTCACTGCTTCAGTTTCTTGCAAAAAGCACCAACTCTGAAATCCCAATTAACATAGACAGAAGTTTAGAAGAAGCTTATGTCCCATCCTGATGTCCTTTACCTCATCCTCAAGCCAAGGAAGAGCCAAAAATATGATAGTTGCATTCCAACCAGATGAAGGAGAAATGGTCAGGGAAACCCATCCTAAAAATTCAGCATCACACGTATGGCATAACGTCAGAGCAAGAAAATGCAAAGAACCCTGACGACATTTTTTTAAACCTTTGACTCATGGTGAGAGGGGGGCGTTAAAGACTCCCTTTAAAGAGGCATCAAAGGGAAGAACGTGATGACCTCAATGAAATAGCACATTACACCACAAATCCCAGGAATACAACCGCTGTGCTTCTTCTGAAAGAAGTTTTACTGTAAGAGCGCTAGACGAGGGAATCTGAGGTTAGCCATCGGAGATGGGTTTTTCAGCACCAGCTTGAGAGGTGAGTCAGGTGAGCACTTTACAGAGGGCAACCAGCTCTAATAAGCCACTGCGCTAATAAGGAGAAAGCTCATTTCATCCGCCATTAAATATCCATTAAGGACTTTAATTCTTGCCAGCTCATTTGTGTGAAGCGGAGTCAGCGGAGAGCTTTGTTTATTAAACTTCACTATTCATTTTGCCCAAAATGGCCTTGTACCTTAATGGGGAAAAGAAAAGCCAGTAATTCAATAGATGACTGCCCTACTAATAACATACATGTAAATGGAAATAGGCTTTGGTCACCTTAAGGAAGCAAAATGTTTTTCAGGCTGTTTTTAAAACGAGTGAATGACTGGCTTTTCAAAGTTCCTCATGAAAAGCAGCCCCCACTACCTTCCATAGGGTATGCTGCTCCTAAGTATAGATAGTGGTGTAAAAAATAATGAGTGATGGCTCTAAGTTCTCAAAAAGACATTAAATAGCTAATAACAGTCAAAATCATTCTTCCCCTGCAACCTGTAGGTGCAGCTTCATGTTGGAGGTCATGTCCATGGTGTTGCACCACGGGGAGTCTGCCAACACTGAGGAGCAGTTGAAGCAATGTGGCAGCCTTGAGGTCCAGTGGCTCTGTGCCTGCTGCTGGGAACAGGGGAACCCGTGCAGAGCCAGATCTGGAATTCTTTCCTCATGCCTCTTCTTTTTCATGAGGAAAAATGAGAAGAGGACAAGATGAAATTACAAAACGCAACCAGGAGGATGTAAATATATGCCAGCCTCTGCCATTCTTCTCCTCTGTTTTTATCCTAAAGGTAGAAAAAAAATTATACCTTTACTATTGTTTTAAAAAATAATAATAATATGTACTTCTTTAAAAACAGTAATCACAAAGGGAGCGCTCAGAAAAGACCATTAACAATTGGTCAAAACCAGTTGCTTTTTCCTCCGATTCCAGCTGTCTGTCTCTTGGATCTCAAAGTGTTCCATGAACTGTAACGTTTATTTAACCATCAGCTCACCCGGGGAGACCACAGAGTGCCTGGAGCTGCAGGCCACGCTTCGTGCTGCCCTTCCTTACATTGATGTTGACCTGCCTCCGGGCGCTTCTGGGCTTGGTGCTATATTCCCTTCTTCTGGGCTTGGTGCTATATTCCCTTCTCCTTTTCAGCTCGATCCTTCCCTTTTGAGGCTTGCCTTGCAGAGCCCTTTCCTTCACGCTGTTTTGCTGTCCAGTGAGAAACCAGATAAACCTTCCCTGGCCACCACAAATGACCATTTGCCTGTCATCAATTTGCACGTGGCGTGGCGGTTAATCAATTTCTGCCTGCTAAGCTGCAAATATTTAGGATAGATGAGGAGGCTGGACCTCCTCTGGGAGAACGTATGGGTGGAAGAAAAAGGCTGAAGGGGGAGGGTGAAGCAGGAGGCTGATGTGGATGATGTGCCTCAGCTGTGACACGGGCAGCCGGGAGTGATGGTGTGTGCGACCTCCTGCGTCTTCATGCAGTTGCACACCTCATTCCCGCCTTTACTCTCTTAACCCCAACAGCCCCTTAGGCTAAATATTTTCTTCTTTAAAATAGAATTTGGACCTAAAAAATTCCCGCAGCTCGTGAATTTTTAAAAGCCCCTTTACCTGTAATTTCGAGGTTCTCTGCCAAATCTAGATTGACGCGCTTCATTTTGCAGAAGCCTCAGCACTTGTTGAGCTAAAGGCTAAGGACGGTATTTTTAACGGTGTCCGCAGCTCCTCGTAGCTGAGGACGCTCGTGCGGAGTGCGGAGGCACCCAGGCTGGCAAGATGAAAGCTCACTTGGTCTCTAGGAGCGGGAAAGCTGCCTCAGACAAGATGTCCTTGGCTTTTTTGTCATACCATAAATGCATACTGAGTGTTGAGCTTCATGACAGCATTAGCAAGAGGCTAATGCTGATTTTTCTTGGCAGAAAACCTATCGGAGAGCAGCAAGAGAAAAATGCCTGGTCCCTGTTGGGCTGCAGGGACCCGCAGGGAGGGAGGGGGAAGGGACCGGCACCCCAAGTGTTGCACAGATTGTGCGAACGTGTGCAGGGTGGCACAGGGTCCGAGATGCACCACTATCCAACCCGTAACATGTTGTTCGAGTGTGACACCTTCTTAGGGATATAAATTTAATTAGATTGTGTCTAAGTGTATGAGTCTGGGAATAACCCCCCCTCCCCTAGCTGAGCCCCCGCTCACAGCCTGATGCCGTGTCAGAGCCAGAGCAGAAGTACGCTAGTCTCCTTTTCCCAAATCCTGGTTTCCATAGACCAGAGGAACAGTGTGTCCGTGCCTACAATCCGGATGGTTGGGGACCAGGGACAGAGAGAGGAGGCATCTGCCCTCCAGTCAAGAAGCAGCCCAGGATGTTTTCTCCCTTTTGTTACACAGTTCTCTGACTCCTTCCTTATTTTTTAGACAAAAAAATACTTCAATATACCTCTGTATGATCCATCCTTAGGGTGCTTATTTCTGCTCAGACTCATGAGGAAGAGAAGCTTTCTGGAACATGCACTCCTATTCCTAAGTAATCAGGTTTAAGGGAGTTGTGATTAACATCGGATATTTCTAGGAGCTTATAGAAAATGAAACCTCTCAGACATTTCAGATTTGTCTCCTGCTGACTTTGGAAAACCTTCTTTACACAAACTTAGATACTGTATCTTTAATTCATATTTTCCACCCTTACATCAAAACCAACTAATTAAGTCTCTGAAAATGTTTGAAAATATCAGTTCTGCTACACTTTCTTCTTCTTCTGATCAAAAAGCATGACAAATAAATCCTGTACAATAGCTTTCATTTAACTACTGGCACTACACAGCAGACTACTTCACTGCTCGCCACAGCTACCGGTTTAACAAACTCTTTTTCCCCTATGGGAGAAAGTCTCGCCAGCCTCAACTAAATATTTGGGGTTACAAGCTGTTAAGAGTACTGTATCAGATTTATTTTTATAGCTCTAAAAGTGATCATGGCTGCTTCTCAGCACAAACTCAGCGTTAGAGCCCCTGCTTCAAAGAGCCTGTAATGTAAACCACGGGAGATCAAAAGAAAACAGGTTGCCATGGTGGACGGGAAGTCCTATAGACCAGGACATGGCTCCTCGGAGTGTGGTAGGGAAATTTGCCACATGGAAGAATTTCTTTTATGATGGAGCCAGTCAAAATTTTTCTGACTTCGCTTTCTTAAATGGAAAATGTTTAACAACAACCAAAAAACCCAAGCAACTCAAAATATTCTGAGTCATGATAAAAAACAACTTGGAAGCACAGAATTTTCCACAATATTGATATTGTAGTCCCCGTGGACATCCGGTGTTTTCTTTATAGTGTAAACGTTTATGTGTTTCTAAATATAGAGGACTAAAATGAAAATGCCACTTAGATTTTCATCCAAGGCCAAATGCCTCCCAAAGATTAAGGCTTCAGACTTTTAAGAAAAATGTGGCTTCTCATAACATTTCAGAAAGAGCCAAAAAAGATAGGTGAATGGAGCTATTTTTCCTGCTCTATCAAAAAGCACAATACAGGGACCTAAACTGACTTCAGATGAAAAAAAAAAAAAAAGAAAAAAATAGGGTATTTTTAAAAGTCTCTGCATGGATTAGCTTCAGAGAAGGAGACTGGGTCCATGATGCTGCATTTCAGCTCCAGCAAAGGTGCGTATATGGAAACAGGAGAAATGCAGTGAGCCCCTATGAAACAGGGGCTGGATTTTGTGTGTTTGCGCACATGTTTGCTTGCTTTTCGCTGTTTCAAAGCCTCTTGATGGAAGATGTCAAATGCTTTTGACTTTTGCTGATTTCGTGGGCGCTGAGGATGCTTAGCTCCCAGAAGACAGACTCTGTAATTACCATGGCTGCTGTGATCAGTATATTGATCCGCAATGAAGCAGCACAACATCAGCATACTTGAGTGTTTCTTTTATCTTTGGGATGAAGACTTGGAGAGTTTATCCTCCTGTGAGATTATCTCCTTTATTTTTTCATGCAAGCCATTAAGAATATTGACAAAATAGTGAGATTTTATCAGTAAGATTTTTTTTTTAGAAAGAGCAAGTATTTCAGGGATGTGTTAATTTTTATTTATCAGGGGGAAAGAGCCTTCTAACAAAAAAAATATAATCAGGCAGTCAAGCTCAAATATCTTATTTAGAAAATTAAAACTTACGAGCATGAGAATGCCAAATGATTTACAGTTTTGTACAATCTTTTGGCTACCTTCTTATATGCTTAACACAGGCTGCTTCCAAGATAGGTCTATGGCTTGCTGTAAGATTAAACTGCAAGGGCTAAATTCTCCTTTCACTGATATGACAACACCGACAGATACAAGAATAGGTTCTGTTGTTTCCTTCTTAGGCACATGGGTTTGAATTCTGCACCTAGTGTTGCTCCTTTATATGCTGCATTCATTTGCTTTTTGCTCCTGGCAGATAAGCTGAGCTCTATTAATATGCATTTTCATGTATTAATATGTTAATATGCTATGGCTAAAAGCAGATAAGTAAGGAGGTGGAATGAAAAAAAGTCCTCTAGCCATCCAGATTTTCAGCCATGCTCTGGTTTTCACTGTTTCTTTTCCAAACACTTTGTTAAGATTTTGACTTTCCAAAAACGATAAAAAATGACTCCTGAAGAAAAGCCAAGAAGAAGAACATAAAATGAGGAAGAAAACCCCCACCTGCATTCGTACTGGTGCCAATATCATTGGTGCGATGCAGCCGTCACAGCCTTCCTTTCTGAAGTCAGATCGAGCCAAGGTGTTATTACCCTACTGGGTGCTGCCTGCATTTTTTTAAGTAACTCTTTCTCCTTTGAAACCCTGTTTTTCAGCAGTGTCACTTCACCATTGCTCTTCTGTGAGTTGCATGCAGTTGCTGCAACCGAGCCAAGCAGATTAACTGCTTAACCAAATTCTCCTGTTACCTTTTGAACATGTATCAGCTAAACACTCCAGCGTGTCAATATTCACATTTGGAGGGAGGGGGAAGAATGAACTTATGGCAGGATTTTCTTTTTTGGGGGGACAATCATATTTTCACAACCAATTTTCATCAGTTACCACTAGAATAAAAAATAGGAGTCATTTAATGGCCAGAAATATATGATTTGCTTGCAAAACTCTAATGATGTCGGTAGAGGTCTGTTAGTGAAGATGGGCTCCAGATTTTTAGGTCTCCTGGTCACTTGAGACAAGTGTGGGCAAGTGTGAACTTCCCTACGCTGCCTATAAAAGTGAGGGCATGACAGAGATGAGGGATATTCCAAGCTCCTTTACACATATCTATTAATATGTCTAAAATCTAAACAACAACATTTCTGCCATTCCGGGTCTGGGTTTGTCTGGAAGAGAGTCAAAGGCTTCTGTTGGCTTCTGCCAGAGGGCTGTTAGCAGCGCTTCCCCCACCAACCCTCCTCGCCTGGAGCCATGCTTCTTCTGGGTCTTCCCTCAAGAAGCATTCTAGTGCTTTTAAAGAGGTCCAACAGGGTCCAAAGAGAGGGAATCAAGAGGACCTTGCTGCAGGAACTTTCATAACCCATAGTTAAGATATTTTTTGGAAAGAAAAAGAGGTTCAGCTCCCTTTATGCACGGGGAGAAGTTGTGGCTTGGTGTCCTGCAGCTGTGCTGTGTCACGAGTCACCGGATGGTTGGGTAAAAGCCTGCCCTGGCTATTGTGTCCTTTGGTGGAGCATAGCCTCAATTATTCTTGGCCAAAAGTATTTCCAGCTGCAACTGTTAAGTGCGCTAAGCTTAAGTCTGTGAACAGTTTGGGGGCAAAAATAAAATGCAGCTTTTGGCAAACAATTTCTTTGCTTCCAAGAATATCTTGTCTCTGTGCAGAACGGCGCCCTAGACTGCGAGCATGAAGGCTGTTTCCCGCAGCTGGAGTGGGATTCATTGGGCAAAAGCCTCCAACTTTTGTGGGGAAGGAAACTCACGAGTTGTGTAGGCGGTATTGCATGATCAGCCCTTGAGATTCACGCAGGCATCAAGGGCTCAGCCCTGGGGAGCGCTGGGCCTTGCCCCCTTCACACAATAAGGTCTGACCTATTTGTCTCTGGAAACAATAGCCAGAATTAAAAAACTGGTCTAGACTCAGAAACGTTCTTCTCAATCAATGGAAGGTGTACGTTTAGAATAGGCAGAAAAATGCAAAATTGGTCTAGACTCAGAAACGTTCTTCTGAATCAATGGAAGGTGTACGTTTAAAATGCACTAGTGAAGTTTAGTTAGGTGCCCAGACTTGTGATACAGCAATGCCAATCACCCTTACTAAGAATCACTTAGGTTCATTTTTGCATCGAGATAAGCTAACTTTGAAGAAAGAAAAAAGCTTACTTGAATTCTAAATGAAATTATCCACCCGGGGTTCAGCACAGTTTAACCTGTATAGATACACTTCCCTCAGATTAACTATCACCCGATGTAGATAAGAAAACTATGTAGATAAGACTATTCCTTTCTTCAGGATTTATTTTGGGGAGCACGCTAGTTTTGAGTAACAGATGTATTTTATTCATGTCCTCAGCATGCAAAGACTTGAACTCAAGTTTCAAGACATTTAATATTACTAAGTTTATTTGCCGTACTGCCCATAAAGCATCTTTCATTTAAAATGCTGGCTGCTTATTTTCTTGTATCATTTTTCGTGCATTATTAACGATACAGAATCATAGAATCATAGAATCATCATTATGTATATCAGTGATATACATAATTATCTAGGAAAATCCAAGGATAAAAAAACCCCCTAAATTTCTAAAAAAAAAAATTATGGGGTTTATTTTACTTTTTCAGAGAAATATGCTCAGAGACTCAGAATCTGAATGATTGTGCAGCTGTAGCTTAGTTTCTATTACCACCCTAAGGAGAATAGTATGGGGTTTTTTGGAGTAAGTGCTCTTAATCGGCCTCCATCCGTTTCCTAGAGTAGCAAAAGTCTAGAAGATGTCAGATGTACCTATATAGAGAATCTATCACTTCAAAATTATAATGGACATTTGAAGCAACCTTTGTATTAGTTAATTAGATTGCATGTAACGTGGTAATGAGGTCACAGAAACTAATTTGATGACCTTTGTTATAAATAGCCATTAATTAATGTATAATTAACCTACACATTCATCGGAGGCATTGCATCTGAGTTGTACACAAAAACAAAATTAGAAAACATCGTATTCATGTTCTGTATGATTGTTGATTAAATGGCTACCATATCTAAATGATTCCCAAATTATCACACACATAAGCTATGAAGGTAATCAGATAACAATGATTTGCGCAGTGTTAGCATTTGCTCAGAGCATGACTACAAGCTAAATCATCAAGCAGCTGTTTGAACACAATGCAGACTCACCAAGACATCCTAAAATAGCATCCCTTGTTTACAAAACCAAAGTCTTACTTCTGATAAAGCTTGGATTTTATGAAGGAGAAAAGAAGAATCTACTATAAGCAATGACATAATTTCACATGGACTTTTGATAAGATCACAGAATCATAGAATCATAGAATGGTTTGGGTTGGAAGGGACTTTTAAAGGTCATCTAGTCCAACCCTACTGCTATGAGCAGGGACATCTTCAACTAGATCAGGTTGCTCAGAGCCCCGTCCAACCTGACCTGGAATGTTTCCAGGGATGGGGCATCTACCACCTCTCTGGGCAACCTGTGCCAGTGTCTCACCACCCTCAGTGTAAAAAAATTCTTCCTTAGATCTACTCTAAATCTACCATCTTTTAGTTTAAATCCATTACCCCCTGTCCTATCGCAACAGGCCCTGCTGAAAAGTTTGCCCCATTTTTCTTATAAGCCCCCTTTAACTCCTGAAAGGCCCTGGGACCCCGGGGACTTTTTGTCAAGCTTTGCTGGCAATACTGAAAAAAGATAGATTGCCCCATATTTCTCCTCTCTATGCCCTCAACCCCTCCTCCCTGAGCATAGCACGAAGAACAAATATTAGCAGAGCTTAATGGCCAGGTCAGCTGCAAGCTCTGAAAGTGTGGATTTAAAATACGAGATGAATTCAAACAATGACTTTAAATGTGATACAGCTTGACCAATATTATTAATGAAGGAAATAACATGCTTTCCTGCTTCATAGATGAGGAGATAACTCATTAATGAGCAATAATATATCAGGGCTTAATATGGGGAGCTAGCAAGAAGCAAACAGTTGGCTTATGAGACTCTCGGTGCCTTTTTATTCACAAGTGGCTGCCTTGAGCCAGCCGTTCAGAGAGCAGATGACTAAATTGGATTAGCTGCTATTTTTTTTTTAGGAAATCTATTTCTACAGGATCTTTTCTTTTATATATTTGCCATAAGAATATGCAGTGAGAGCAGTGGAAAGAACAGAAGGAAAACAAAGAGACTGTGGGAAAATCAACAGCGATTGGAAGAGACAGGGAAAAAAACCAAACTGAAGCCCCAAATCCGAACAAATTACTATGGAAGCAGAATTTTCCTCCAAACCTAGAAGGAAAAAAAGGCTTAATGGCTCATAAACAGATCAGAAGCGGGAGTGGGAAATTTCCATAGAGAGTAACCACAAAAAGAAATGAGGGGACAGATCCAACAAAGACAACAGAAGAGAAGATCCATACAGTTTACTAGATGCCACAGAGATAGGGGCTGGACTTCTGCTGAACATCAGTGCCATCACAGGAAGATCCCACCTCTCTGCCCAGAGCCGAGAGCTTCGTTGCAGCCTGGCGTGGGTAAATGGTGTCCAGCGGGGTGGAAATGGATGGAGGTCAGGCCAAGGCGGGGTAGTGCCAGGGTGATGTCCCTTCTCTGCTCCCTTCATGAAGCTATTGGTCTGAAACTGTCCCAGCACAGGAGGAAGAGCAGAAGAATGAGAGACCACCAGAGTTGAGGTGGTGGTGATGAGGAGCAGAGCTCCCTGGAGACACCTGAAAGCAAGCACATCAAGAAAAAATGGCGATAAAACCATCAAATCGCTTCTTCCTGTAACCTGCTCCTGTAATGATGTGTAGTCAGGATGGTCCTTAGTTCTTGGGTTCTTCTTGGCTTCCCCATCTTACTCATGCTGACATGTGAGGGAAAAAGCTTTTTGCAGAGATCTGCTAGGGGGTCTGTTGGTGCTACCAGGTAACAGTCTTCTTAGACCTTAGCAAATACTGTCCTAAGGAATTTGCCTGTGGAGTACAGCTGCACTGTCAAGTCCTCCAGTTCCAACACCTCTGCTTAGACCCACAGTTTTGGAGAAATCACTCCCAGATCACCATAATCCAAGTAATCATTTTTGCATGGTCATAAGAGAATATTTTAAAAAGTTTGAAATGTTGAGGCTTGATCATTTCTAGAAAATGGTTATAAAAATAGGCCTTATTGATTCTAAATGATTTCCAGATCAAAATCGTTCGATTTTCAAATTAAAGCTTCAATCTGCAAGCATTTATAAGTAGCAGCCTTCTTTATGTCAATAGTTTTACTGAATTCATGTTATGAATTGAGAAAATGAAACCATGTCCCCTCAGCATTGCAAACTCAAGCTGGGACTCAGATTGTGCTCTGTGTTGCGTTACACAAATCACAGAACTGGACTTTCATTAGCACCCAGGGCTAATCAAAGACATTGGATCCAAACTGTTTTGACAGACAATTGGCTACTTGACAAAATTAAGACGTTTGTGGGAACACTCTCCGGAGAAAGAGTCAACTTTTTTGCATAAAAGAAATGCTCCCTTTTCTTTTTCCCTCCCACAATTTTAGACGCACACACGTATACATAACTTGCATGCAGAGACGCCACCACACATTTCTAGTGCTGTTTGTGTTGAGATCCCTGTGCCACGTCACCTCTTCTGTGTTGAACTCATCTTCCAAATGAGAGGGCAGATGAGGATGCTTCACAGGAAACGGCATCCAGGCAGATATCCAGGGATTTAAAAAAAAAAAAAAAAAAGAATTACCAGACTCCTGTTCTTCGTTTTCCATAAAATACTGCTACAGCTTTCTGAGTCAATTTTGGGGGGTAATTGAAAGTATTTGGGTTTCTGAGTAGTCAAATATTTCTTTTTAAAAAGTCTCTCTGTTTCTGATTAGATAACATGCAATATTTTGTTCTAATTGATAAATCATATGAAAAAGAACTTATTGAAGTATAGCTATGGCCCTGGAAAATAGAAAAAAAATGACTTTAAAATAGTGCCAAGTTCTCTAATCCATTACAGAAAAAACTGAAAACACAGAGTAAAAATTAAAAATTTTGGGTTTACAATCAAGACTAACATTTGACAATGTCCTTTCAGCTAACATTGAATATTTATTTTTAAAAAATCCCTTATTATCATTTACTGCAACATATAATTATAATAATCATTTGGATTTGAATGCAAATAAAAATGAGACCAATGCTAACAGTAAAAAAAAAAAAACGAGACATGTCTGAAAGTCAGACTTATGTCTGTTTTGGAGTCAAAATAAGTACATCTGGCAGAAAAAATGATGGCAATCAGACAAAAACTTGTGCTCATTGTTTCAAAATTGAAAAGAAAAATAAACAGCAAAAATTGGGGAGTTATTCTGTCTACGTAATGAAATCAGTCTTTTCATGATCACACTTAAGAAATGTCCGATTTTACATTAACGCGTATTTTGGATGATTTCCTTTACACCTCCCCCAATCAATGTGAGGGACACGAGCACCGGAGCGTGCTGAGAGCCCCGTGCTTTGATCAGTACATGCTCTACCTGTTCAGTGTTTACAGACAATTACGCTGTTGGAGGTTTATGCTCAGATATAAAACATGAGCCAGTTTTTGAATACGTGGTAGCCAAGGCCTGGCTGAAAATGGGGGGAGTCAACTCTGCTTTTTGGGGTGGGTATTGGAAATGACCCAGTCATTATAGTGTGAAGCTCCATGCTGGCTAATTTTCCCAGTTTCTCTAAATGATAAAAAAGACCTGTGTAAGTTGTAAGCCATTATACATGTCTCTCTCTTTCTCTCTCTAAAAAGTATAACATAACATATTTATAATATATATAATGTTATTACTGCTATAGTATGGATGGTACCAAACATACACATATCAAATCAGATACTGGTGTTCCACTGCTGATACAGATAAAATACCTATATTTGAACGGAGATATTAAACTTGAATTTTGGCTAGGATTTTCTCTGTACATTTCTGTACATTCTGATAAATTCCTTACATTTTCTGTAGGGGGAAAAAAAAAAAAAGAAAATCTTTTTGAGCTTTCTGGATGAAAGGCACTGGTTAATGGTTAATAAGTGTTAGGTATGTGATGTATTCCTAATACTCCTGTAAGAGTAGACATGGATGGAAAGTCCATTGCTGCTTTTATCAAGAGAGAATCCAATAGCTCGCATTATGGTCAAAGCTAAGAATATGCACTGCTTGTTAGTGAAAGTAAGAATGTCCACAAATTTTTATAACTGGCACTATCATATTAAATTCAACCTAAGATTTATTTCAGAGCTCCTTGAAAAATAAGTGGGCAGAAAGGGGCAAGTCGTTATGATGGGAAATCCTAGTTCATTCCCCTCTCCTTGGTAACAGCTTGAGTGTGGAGATTATGGGAACGAGGGGAAAAGTGGAGGATTCAGCTGGCAATTCTCTTATTTACATAGTGAGTCTCAAGCCTAGTATCTCACAGTGCGGTCTCAGCTCTCACTCATCTCTTACCTGTTCTTTATTTATTCAATTCCTAAAGCTAACTCGCTTATTAATGTGGAAAGATACAATTTAGAAAGTGCAATTTAATTTGCTTCTTTCCCTCTTCGGTGTCTCCAATGTCGGAGTGTGAAACAAAGATCTACCAACCTGAAAGCACTCCCGATTCTGTATTAAATGACTTATTGTATGACTTTAGTGCTAAAATTTTGTTTTTCTGCTGAAGGATATTCATGACTAAGAGCAAAGTGGCACTTTGAAGGATAGCACCAACTCGGGCCGCCGCGGCCAACATGCAAATTGAGGGTCATAAATGCTGTTATAACAACTGCCGTTATAATAACCTGCGGTCAGCCTACAGGTGATAGAGGGGAGAGGACAGTTCTCCTTTGGTAGGTACAAGGAAGACAGCCACATGCTGCCAGTCACACCTTACCTACTGTGAGGATGCTTCACTGAAAGCAGTGCCATCCAGTATCCTACCCCGGTGACCAGGCACCAAAAGATTGCGGGGACAGTGGCATTTCAGGACAAGGCTCTGAACTGCCAGCAGCACCACGTCAGAGACAAGCCCGTCCTGCTCCGGGCTGCGTTTGGACAATCAAAGGAGCAGAGTCTGAGGATGCTGCGGAGCTGAGACAGAGCAGAATTTAGTTTCTGTTCTAACACAGGCATCTCCTTCCTCGATAGGAAAAAAGGATGTAATAGCACAGAATAATAGAGGTACAATCAGAAAAAAAACTTATCTGCTCTTTTCCTACAGTTTGTTTACTTAGCTTTTTTGAAAAGGCCTTCATATTGTGGCGTTTTTCAATGGTAGATACGTTTGTGTTGCCATTTAATTCATTACCCAGGGGTCTGCAGTGTAAAATACAATTTTCATACTTGGATTCCAACCATACCTGCCATGCATAATAAAACCCACACATTCATTTCACAAAAATAAATCAAATTCCTTTTGGAGGCATGCTTTTATAGATGGCTGAATCTGCAGTGTTTCTGATTAGTCTGAAATAAAAAGGAGAGGGAAAGAAAGAAAAAAAAATTTCTCCCTCTGGATATTTGTTCACAGTGTTACAATAGCTCTGGGAAGGAGGATTGCCCGTTTCTTTAAATAGAGTATTACTTGTTAGCCATGTGTATCGCACAATTAAGCGTGAGACAATTACTCAGCTGTCTGCAGACCAAGGAGAAACGTATGCGTGCGGATACGTTCTGGCTTGCTAACGCGCTCACGAGCAGCTTTGCACAGCTGTCCCAGGGCTTTCCCCCTCCTGGCCGGCTGGTTTCAAGAGCTGGCCTTGCTTGGTGGGCTCAGACCAAAGCCCCAAACCCAGCACCAAAGCCCTTTTCTGAGCTGGGAGATGAGAGCATCACCGATCTCGGCTCTGGGATGCGTCTTGACAGTGGTGACATTCATAGCTCGGTGTGACCTGCCAGCCAGGGTGTCCAGCACCCTCCAAATGGGTTTGACAGCACAAATGTGAGGTCCTCACAAGAACGGTTGTGGCCTGTTGAATTATTAATGATTTATTATATCATCGTTTGTTTGTTTTGCCCTGAAAGTGTCACTCTGTACCAGCGGGGCATAGCTGTCATAAGAGGCATAGGGTGGAACAGCACGGTTCTGCCGGGTGCTTAATGCCCTGGATTTCCATGGAAGCAAATGGGATCTGTGGTTGCCCAGCACCTCGCAGGAGCAGGCGTTAATTACCAAGCAGCAAGTGGAGTAGAGAAAAGCACCAAGCGCAGGGAAGTTAGCCATGATGCAACCCAGAAGATGAAGAAGCTGTCACGCTTGCTCACAGGACATCATTAGCCACTGTGTTTTATGAAATAATAACAACATACAGTGTTCCCTGCAGTTCATGCTTCCTTCTCCACTAAATGTAACACAAGTTCGTAATAGGGAACGTAAATATTCCAGCATCTCTGAAGTGTGCATGAAGGATGGGAACGCTGTAGTTCCTCTGTTCTCCGCTTGCTTATTGCTGGGCATACGGCCAGCTTAAGAGCACAGAAAATCAGAAGTGTCCATATGAAGATGTCTGTGAGTCAAGGCCAAGAAGAAATCCCACCTATATCTCCAATATCTGCTTAAGGTTGCCATTCCCTCTCCCAGGTCTTAACCCGAACCTCTCTGGAGTCAAGCAAATGATGGCTTTTGCGTTCCCTGGGTTTCAGATGTGTCCCTAAACCATCTGCCTGCAGAAAGCCTTTACCATTGCAAAGGTTCCAGGGAAGGGCTCACGTTCCTTATCATATCTGCTAGGTTTTCATATCTGCTAGGTTTTCAAATCGCTGGGCTGGTTCAGGGTTAACAGATCAGCAAATGTTCATTTTAGGCACACTCGCTAGTCTTCCTCTGTGTCAGCGTTTTAATACCAAGTGAGGTTCGCCGTGTCTGTTTAACTACAGTCAAAATAGAACCATAGCACGTAAGAAACATAAATTTGCAGAAGGTGGGAGTTGTGTGATTCAGCAAGAGGAATAACTCCCAGGACTCCTACTGTCTTATCAAGTGATCTTGAGATTATAGTGGCACGGTTAATTTTGGATACCATGCTTCTGACGGCTGAATAAATAGCTGGGTAAATAAGTACAGGATCTCATCAGTCATTCATTCTGATCTGCAGTTTGATTCAGCATGTAAATTAAGATTTGAATTTTCATCCATCCTGTAGAGAAAGAAAACATTTGAGCAAAATGTATTCACATACTCCACTAAGACTCCCAAAATAGTTCAATCAGAACCCACGCTCCTGGGCACACTTACACCTAGTGCCCACAAACAAAACTCTAACACAAACCTTACAAGATGATTAACTTCATGTAAAAAAAAAGCTAACAACAAAGAAACTTGGCTATGGTCACCTTTTCCTCTTGCCCTCTGTTCCTGATTAACTTCACTGGAACATCTATAGGACGACACGAGCATTTTGCAGCTGTCCCACCGCTGATAAAGGAAGTTTTGCATTTACAATAAAGCAAGCAGTAGTAGACCTCACAAGGTTGGACTTCATTCACAGCCACTGCTTGCAGAAGCGTTTCTGCATGTGATCTGTCACTGGTGAAATTTCACCCGGCATGAGCATCTTCTCAGGAGGACACCCACAGACCCATCTGAAAAACCCTAGGAAGAAAGGGTTTAGGGTCAGCTGCGGCTTATTTATCTCCATGCTCTCCCTTCCTTCAAGGGAAGGTGCCACGAAACAGAGGGAACAGGGGGAACTCTTTCCACTAGCTCCTGCCGCCTCCTTTTCTCACTCTTTCTCTGCCTTCCCCCATCAGCTTATCATTAAAACGTGTGTGTGTGTATATATATATATATAAAACGAAAGAACATTTATTTAAGTTTCTTAGTGCTTGAATTAACAGAGTTACCCTCACAGTACCAAATCAGACAACATTTCCAGGGTGATACATTGAAAATCATATGAGAACACAGGCAGAAGCACTAATAGTGTGTATATCATTAACTTCAAGCTGATAAAACATTAGCTGCTTAATTCCTGCCAAATATACCAGCTACCTCTTCCAACTCTATGTTACTGTTTGAAGATTACCCACCAGAAACTGATAGTAGTTTAACTTTGGCTAAATCACTTTAGAATTTGTGGAGTTTAGAGCACTTGACATAAATAAAGAAGGAATCCTTTCAAACAAAAGGCAGCATTTCAGAAATTGCGTTATTTTGTATTTTCCTAGCTTGTTAGAATTCATCAATTTTTAGCTCAAGCATTTTCGGCCCTTCCAAACTACTGAGTTTCAGGAAGTCGGAGGAAGAGGAACAATGCACCAAGGCATGGGCTGGAGTGCCTGGGAAGGATTTTGACAACAACAGCTGGGATACAGCCAAGGAGGTGTGCAACCCCACATGGTTTGCCGTATTTTTTGTTCTGATCCAGCTGTAAGAAGTGTTCCATTATGGCCCACTGGATGGCTCTGTGATCATTTAATGGGGCAAGGCTGAATTGAACCGGTGTAAACCAGGAATAATTTTGCTTTCGCCAGTAGAACTGCAGAGGTGCTAAATTTATCTGTGTAGGACCAGAACAAGCCCTCTGAGCACCCTTTAAGATTCCTCATCCTCATCTACTGGTCAAATTCAGCAACACCTTCCCAGAAAATTTGCTGTGCCAATAGGTCAAGTTTTTTTTCTTTGGTTTTGTTTGGGATTTTCTCCTCTTAAATGGATCAGGAGAAGAGGAGGCAGAAAATAGGAAGAATAGCTCTTTGAAAGATTGCCTTTTGGAAAGAGAAGAAGCTAAAGGTTTGAGATTTTAGGTCCATGTCATTAGGAGGTATGAAACATCAACATACGATCTTACGGCAATTGTTACTGCCAAGTTAAAAATTACCCAGCAACTTCCAAGTATAGGGAGGATGGAGGGAAATCTGTGCCATCTCTTTTTCCTCAGCTGTTGGCAAATGGTGGACATCAATGGGAACCCCATGGGTTAGAAACCTCAGGAAAAACTTCACTTTGTTGAAAATATGCAGTGAAAGTGAGAGAGGTAAGAGGTATCTCATCATGACAAATGAGAACTTTTTGTGACAATTTCATCCCAAAGTCTTAAAAGGAGAGGAATAATTCATACACAGCTATTTTTATAAAACTCACACGGAGCCCAATAGAATTCAACCTAGAATCATCATTTTCTGTACTTAATGCTATGGTGGTTTTATCCACAGGACAAAAAGCAGTATCTCTGCAAAGTTTAAAGAATAAAACTTTTGAGCCAGATTCTGTGGCATCTGCTAGCTGAACTTCTTCTTTGGGACAGGACGGTACTATGTCTCTATACTGAGAGATGCTTATTCTACCTTTATAGCCTAGGAATTCCTCAGGAAAAATCTCCACCCTTTACATACCATTGAATAGCTGACTAGCGTATATAGTCTACCTATGGTGCTTTCAATCTTTACTGGAATTTGTGATTTGGGACAAAAATGCAAACTTCCTTAGCAATTTTTTCCTCCTCCTTAGTATTAGGGTAAAAACACTGCTTGATGGAGATACTGTGGGAAACTCTGTACCCACCAGGTCCTGGCCAGATGCCAGGGGCCAAGACACTGAGGATGTCCCCATATCTGGTTTGATCACCAGGTGAAGCCGCACTGAGCAGCTCTTCGGTATGCCGGTGGGAGACGGGGTGCCTCCCAGGCCAGTCCGACTGCAGGGGTGCGCTCTGCCTGCCCACTGCAATGGGGGGGTCTGGAGGGAGGGCAGGAGGTCCACACCAAGGCTGCACAGTAAAACACTGGCGAGGTCACTGCTGTTTTGGCTGTGCTATAGTAGAAATTAATGTATGCGTATATATACACATATGTATTTGCAAATATTCTATCCATGTAGGTAGAACTATGACTATGGAACTGTATTCTCCCTGTCTAACCCATCCCCATCTGTATACACATACCTCTTGGGTTTAGACTTAAAGAGATTAAATTCCACCCAACGGACATTGCAGGTACCTTGTCCCCCTTTTTGGATGCTGACACTTGGTTCCTTGTATCAGCAATTTTACCAAAACACTATTTTTATTCTCGAGGTCAAATTTAGCTTTTGTTTGTATTCAGTAAGAGTCTGATGGGCAATTGTACTTGCCCCACAGATGAGTAACATACATACACAGTTCAATTCAAGCATGTAATTAATGGTCGCTGCTTAAAAGCTGTATTTCATTTGATTTATAGCACATGACATTCTTTTTCAGCCCCACTTGTTAATTAGCCCTATTAGTAACCCTTTCTTCCGCTGTTTTTCATTAGCTACATACGAGAGTTTCCTGATTTTCGGGGGCAAGGGGATGAAGCGAGAGGCTTGCTGCAAAATTAGCTGCAGGTTAATTGTCTCCTTGTCCCAATCAGCAGAGTTACAGCCACACTGGCAGCCTCAGGTGCTTTGATCCTGCCGTGCCGAGAGGACCATGCCCACATTTTGGTGCAGGGCTGTAGCAAAATACTCATTAACCGTGACACGTCAGCAGCAGGCGGGCACAGGGAAGGGGCCACGTTCACCCCTGGCAGGACATCCACATCTCTGCGGCTGGCATGAGCAGTGTCCCCTCTACAGGATGCCCAGCGTTCAGGAGGCTTGTGGTACCTAAACATCTGATGAAGAAACCTGTCAGCACCAGTCATGGCAGGAACATGCTGGCTGGCTTGGACCAGACCGTTGTGGGTGATGATGTCAAGGACAGGTTGAGAGGGGAAACCTGGGGGGACTGTGGGGCAGATGGTGCTGGCAGTCATCCCCCATCCGCCTGCCCCAAGACACTCTCCAGTAGCTCCACCATGGGTTATCCTGGGCCAGCCCTGACCTGCTCTCCTGTGGCTCCACCAACATCTCCCTGGCATGGTGGGTATGCCCCAACTTCTTACACGGCCTGAAAAATACCCACTAGCCACAGAAAAGATCAAGCTGGAATGAAAAAGCAGAAGTAAGTCGTTGGGAGTGCACTCCTGAGTCAGACCTTTCCCTGCTCTTCTCTGGCTGCCATCAAAGGCTGACCTTCTGCCAGCCCCCAGCCCCTTCCTCCTCAGAAAACAACAAAAAACCACAAGGCTTGGGAGGAAAATGAATCTTCTGCTGGGTAATACTCCAAAGCCTACCTTCTGAATACACAATCCTCGCTTACAAGTGGCTGGGCAATGCTCGGAGGCCGTCTAATTGTCACGGATAGATCAGCAAACCTCTTTGAAAGCCATGTCAGCCCCATTTAATTATTTTGCTTCACACTCGGGTGCCTTTAACACAACAGTGCCTGCAAGGTGTTCTCTGTGCCTTCAGCTGCCTGGGAGAAGAGCAGCTCATTTAAAGGTTGGAGGGGAAGAAAAAAACCAACAAAGATCCATTATGGTTTGCAAGGAAAGTAAAATGAAATGAAACAAGAACTAACAACAATTGCCCTCGTAATCAGCATCATGATTAAGGAAATGGACCAGAGAGAGACCAAAAGATGCATCATAAATCTTCAGGATCAGCTCCCCACACACGGCTGTATGACAGCTGGTGGCTCAGCACCTTATAAACGCCGTGCAGTTTGGATGCTGGGAAATTCAGAGGTGCTGCCTGCGCAAAGCCAAAAGCTGCCGGTTCCTCAGCAAACGGAAGCAAAGCCTCCGTGTCCCCGTAGGAAGAAGGATACAGGCTGGAAAACTGCAACTGTGCCACCTGGGACCTCATCTCCCATTCCCGCTCCTTTGGATACTGTTTATTCCCGTTCAAGATAACACTGATAAGCCATCCCATCAGTGTAAAAGCATCTCACTCTTCATCTCTGCAGTATTTTGGAAAAAATATTCATATAAGGCCAACACAAAGCCTCATTTTGCAGAGTTCACTGGGAGCCCAGGCAATGTGAAAGACCCTTAGAAAAGGTAAAAACAGAACATCTGAAAAGTCTTTTCCAAGGCCATATCAACCCCTGCTTTGCCAGTAGAAATGAGATTGAACAGTTTGCCAAAGAAGGGTGTCAATGCGTATCGGCTGGCCAGGCACAGCAGGATGGTGTTGGCTTCTCAGGAATGCCACCTCATGCTTGTACAGTTCAGCAGAGAAATATCTTTTTGCTTCTGACTGATATTTGCCGATATGTAGGCAAATACTAGAATTAGATAGATAGATAGATAGATAGATAGATAGATAGACAGATAGATATGAAGAATTGCTAATACAGTCTACATTGAGTGACTAATTATACTATTCTTCTCCGCTTCTTCACCATTAATTCATTGTCATATGACTTCTTCTGCCTCTTTTTAAGTATTTTTTTCAAATCCTTATTTTAAGTAAAATCATGCTGGTATTGCTGGTATAGCTATTGGCATAGACCTCTTGGTGTACTGGGCCCTCTTTTCCTTTTCTCCAGAGCTCCCCTGAGTTTCTATGCATGTAGTTCACCCCAGAGACGCACTGATGAAGAAGTGGCTTTTGTATATAACTAAATAATGTGCTTGCTTTTTCTCAGGATTGTGAAGTGCTAAGCATGTCCATGTATTAGACACAAACAGTAAAGGAAACAGCACTCCAACCCCTAAAGCATGGAAAATAGTATTAGTAATGATCAGCATTAATTTTGCCAGAAGTTATGTTTTCCAAATTCTGTTCTCTACCTTCTCAAATTATATGGCACAAGACTCAAATTGCTACTTACACGAACATCGAAATGCAGTAATTACTCTTGTTGTAACGAAATAAGCGTGTGGGAAAAGAAGCAGGTTGGTGTCTGCTCTGTGGCTGTTTCCATATAAATCAGTTTCTTCAGAACCAAACGGAAATAGAGTTTGGTCCCTACATGTTAAAGTTGATTCAAATGCCAAAGCTGCCTGTCCTAGGCTTTCTCCTTTATGAGAACTTGCTTTTCCTTGAAAATTGTCGGGCATGAGGTATGCTTTAAAAAAACCAACCAAACCAACATTAAAAAAGATCAGAGCAAAAGGCTAATTTTGAACTATTATTTTACATTTTCATTCACCTAACTGTTTTTGCAATTTTTCTATCACATTTCAACATTATAGATTTGCACAGTTAACATCTTACAGGATTATTCTTTTTCTAGATGTGATTTAATATTAACACAGGAAAAAATATACTTTTTAGCAGTTACTTGTAGCTGTTGTTTATCATTTATATTAATTTAACAGAATTATTATACACTATAATTATTACTTAGTTATTAAACTTATTACCTTTAGTTCCTAGTTCATGGAGACCATAAATGTTACTGTAATTCTAAATAAAATACAATGATGGACTTTAGGGAGTGACCTCCCTTACTGGTGAGTGCATTTCTTGAGTGGTCTATTGAAACCGAAAAGTAAAAAAAGAGAGGGGAAAGACTTCCATCTGGAAGAGCCGTGAAATAAATGCAGGAAAGGGGCTGATGGATGTGAAGTAGGGAAGTAGGGAGAGTATGATTTCATGTATGTAGTGACAGCTAAGATACACCCAGAAGTAAACTCAATACAGAAGTGTGTTCATGGCCGAAATATTGCTTCAATATCTAGAAACTTTTTTCCTTTTTTTCTTTTTTTTTTTTGTGTATATAATAAATGTGGCTTTCACATGCCTTTCTGCCCTGGTGGGAGGAGGGCAGAGTCGTTTTCCAGCAGGATAGAGACTGGTATTGTTACTGGTCTGTATGTACAGAGGAAAAACTGTTTGCAGATAGGTTTACTGGGGACATGCCCGTTCAGTGTAAAACAAGCATCGATACTGACCTGTGAAACCCTGCTCTGTTTCTGGAGCAACGCTAACAGAAGAAATTTCTTATCTTTTACTAATTCTGGACTGACCCAGGTTGGAAAATAAACGGATAGTGTTCCAAAATGGAAAAAGCAAACATGTAGAAAGACTGGAATATATCTGGAAAACATGCTTCCCCCTCTTCCATCTGTCATCGCAGCCATCTCCACCAGAGCATCCGCAGCCCGACTCCACGACAACTGCCTCTTTGGATCCGGCTTTGTCCTGCCCGCTCAACGGTGGTGGGACCGCAACAGAAGATGGCACATGCCTGTAATTCAGTAGGCACTTGGCAGGGCCTCCTCGTCCCTCCTGGCAAAAGATTAATGTGCTCCCAGACGTTTCTGGGTTTTCCGTGCCACTTGGGTCAGCAATGCTTACGGTCAGCCCCAAGGAATTCTTGGCAGGGGCAAAGCCTGGATCCCAAGCTGTGAGATGCGCCTGTGTCCAAGAGCAGCTGAGCCAGGAACTGGGCTGTCAGCGAGCACGTGTCTACATGTGTGAGGGAAAGGCCAGGGAGGAAAAAAAAAAAAAAAAAAAAAAAAAGAAAAAGAAAAAAAAAATCTAGTCTGCAACCTCACCCCATAGGCATTATTCAGTTGGTGGTATATAAAAATCGTTGGATTTCTGCTTTATAGAGAAAATTGTCCTTGGTGCCAGCTTATCACATACCTCCATCTGTGAGAAGTTCGCATCAGTCGCAGGAGTGCTATGAGTAAAAAAAGCTACTGGCTATTTTCACAGCGTGCCCCCCCGGCCCCTCCCCTCTGCATTTCTCTGCAGTTTTAGATTCCAGCTGCCTCTAGAGCCTTCTTGTGAGTTGTCTGTTATTTTTGGTTTATTTATCCAGAAGATGCCTTTACATTCCCAAAGGCCTGAACTGCATTGACTGCAATTTCTGTTGTGCTGGACGGTTGTTACACAGGGTTAGAAAACCCACGAAAGTATCTTCAGCTTGGCAAGAAGAAAAGGAGATGAAAAATGACTGTATAAGAGAGAGGGGGAAAGGTCGAAGTGCCAGACGTTATCCTGAAAAACAGTGTTTTGTTAATAAATATATTGTTTGCCAAGAGTGGCAGACCTTGGAATATCTACGCTGTGTGAAATCTCTCTTCTCACCTATCAAAAGGACTACAATGCTTTGCCGTGTGGGCAGAAAATGTCCACCCGAGGATCATCTCAGGGCCAAATCCTTTCCCTCTAAGTCAATAAGCCCTCAGAGCTTTTGAGGATGTTTTGCCAGGCTGACAGCAGCTCTTGGGTGGACTTGCAGGAGTCCTGGTCACATTGTTATGTGTGTGTTCAGAGTAGAATTTATTACACGTCTATCTTATGGGAAACTTATTTAAACCAGAAGATAAAACCCTGCAGGAAGAGTTTCCTTGCAGTGAAAGAAGACTACAACACAGCAGAGGACACAATTCAGTTTTATCTGAGCTTGCAAAAATCTTTACTTCAATTGAAGTAAGTGATAATATATTAAATGTAAAACTCTCTGTATTGAATGTTTTTTCCCCTTCTGATACTGGTTCTGAATTTCTTTCTGTAGCCTGCTGATGGCTATCGAGAGCTTGACGCAGGTATGTAAAGTGGGATACTTTCTCCCTTTCTAACAGACTTTGGAAACATTTGCTGTTATCTGGCGCACACCACTCATTCCTGCTGGAGTGACATCAGTAGCACAAATAGGGGTTCGCAGTATCACAGGAAGAAAGAGGTGATAGCAGAGTGCTGATTACCCAGGAGAGACTTTATTTCTAATAGAAACAATACCCTCCAAAAAAGTCATTGGTGCTATAGTGATTATTCAGTGCTTGACATGTGATGCTGGTTGGAAATAGAGAGATGTTTAATTATAAACCCAGTTCTATGTTTCCCGGTTGTCCCAGCCTCAGCACCAAAGCCGTTAATGATTTGTAGGTACCAAGATTAAAAAAAGATGTTCACTGTGTGTCAGCACCTAGGCAAAGTCTCTCCTCGCACAGTGGGATATTCCTTCCAAACTGTCAAGAAAGTGCCAAAAAGCCAAACAAATCAGGCTCCGTAAATACTAATATAATAAAGAGAGTTGCAAATTGGCAACTGAATCTCCCAAGTGACAACTCCGTGGCCATTATAAAGTGATTATGGTCGGAAATTCTCCATTTTAAAGATGGTCCATCTTATTACCTATGCTGAGAAGAGATGCATTTTCCATTTGCATCAAGCAAATACTGTTGCCCTAATATCGGGGATGAGGGAAATGCCGAAATCTGTGACCTGCACAAAGCTATGGTGTGACACTCACTGGGCACAGACAACCTAGCACATGCAAGATGTAGGATGTACTATATACGATGCAGTCATACAACACGCTGAGGAGAGGAATGTCAATATCTCAGCTTTGTAGTCTTACTCCCACCTCTGCTGAGGCAACAGAGCTAAGGGCAGTGCTAGCTGCTAGAGTAGGTGGCTTCAAAAAACAAGAAGTAATTGCTGTGCGTGAGAATGGTTGCTCAACTGTTTTTAACATATGGGTCATTCCTTTTTACAGGAGAATAAATGCAGCAGACAGTACAAGTAGGCTTGGAAAGAGATTGAAAAATATAGCCTTCAGACTTTTGGGAAAAGATTCATTGAGTTTTGACAGCATGGAGAGATAAGGCAAACAGCCCAGAGGGCTGAGTTATGGCCAAAATTAAATGAACACGATGTTGCTTGTCTGATCCCATGGGGAGAATTGTCCGTACCTGGTCTGATCGCAGGTGAGTCAGAGCCGGGGAGAACGGAGGATGTTCCCCCAGGTCTCAGGCCGAGACGCTCCCTTGGCCCACGTGTGTGTGGAGGGGCAGAGGAGACACGAGCCCAAGTCGGAGCAGGTGGGGGGCAGCTGGCAGAGCTGCCCTTCGGAGGGGCGAGCTCTTCTTCCTCCAGGCGGAAAGGCCGCCTTTGATGTATGCGTTAAGGATGATGAGCAGGGGTTTGATGTAACTCGGCCTTCTATCAGCATCTTCCCTTTCTTAGAGGAAACGTATCTATGGTCAACACCATGTCAATGTAACGCAGGCTGCCTGGATGTCAGCAGGTCCACCCCTACAGCTGAGCCACGCCGTGCCCATCTGACCACACACAACCTCAGGGAAAGGAAAGAAAGCCTTTCTTTTTCCCCTCACACCCACCCAATCCTTTTTCCATAGGATCAGGTTTTGATTTTACCGTAAGGGTGGAACAGTGCAGACAGTAATAGATGGGAAAAGAATGTAGCACTAGTTCTGTAATACTTTGCGAGGTATAGATGACATCTTTTTTTACTTCTCTCTGTCAAATAATGATAATATGGCACAACTTCATTTTTTCCCATTAAAGGTTTCAACTCACTGGTGTAATATTTTGTAACAATTCCCCAGAATGATTTTTTTTTCAGAACGCTTTCTGCAAACCTATATACCTGTTGACTGGAAAACAAACCCAAATATCATTGACACCTCATCAACTCTATCTCTCCCTCTCCCACCACGGATAAGGTACCAACAAGTACAAAGTGTTCCTATCTCCTCTATATTGAGATGTGATTTAAGTAAAATATATCCAAAATAAATGTGATTTAAGTAAAACATATCCAAAACTCACAAAGAAGAGACAATTGAGGGAGCTTGCACTTACAAACAGATTTGCTGGAGAAAAGAAAATGCTTCCTGGGCACCAGCCACCCACACAATGTGAGACCCATTCCTTCACTTGTCCTAAGCCTAGGCTGCCCACCCACCCTCAACACTTCCAGCACTGAACACCCGGAGAAGACATCTACTTCTCTTACGTCATTTGCTCTTGGTATCAAGCTCTCCATAGACCAGTCAGACAGGGACAGGGCAGCTCATGTTGGTCTTGGGCAGCTCTTCTGCTGAAGAAATGATCTTTTATAGTGTGACCTAGATGGGCCAGCTGTGTACAGGAATTAATATTTAATAAAGAAGAAATCCAGTAAAATGTGGAAATATCTTCCAGTTTTCTTTAAACATAAAACTAGCTGCACTATACCTTGAAAGCTCATCAGGCAGGCAACACCAAACCCACCACTTCCATTTGAATTAGCAGCATTGCAGACACCAAAACAGCTCCTCTGCTCTCCAGTAGTAAGAAAAGTATGTAATACCCTTCTTTGCTGCTGCTAAACCACCCACCCATCAGTTTTATGTACATCTAAAACCCAGCAATCACATAATTCCTTACAGCCTGTTCCCATATTATAGAAACAATGGTCCATAACCAAATAGAGTAATAATCTAATCTCAGCTCTTGGATGCTGCCCATGAGAAATGTAAAGAGCCGTGATGACTACCATGACTGAACAGCATCTGGACACAGAATTTGGGGCTATGCACTGTCCTGCACACGGAGCCGCTGCTCAGGTATTTGTGAACTTTTCCAGCTATCTCAACCCACTTCTGCCGCCAAGTAATGCCAGAGTGGCACGCAAATGATGTGAAGAGCACCGAGAATTATTTGGTGAGCATTATTCCAGCACAGTATTATGAATGGCACAATCTGTCTCCAGTGGCCATGCCGTTTCAGCTGAAATGGTGTTTATCAGCTCCAGCACAGCTGAGAGCTAGAGGGAACAGAGCCACCAGCAGCTCCGCAGATCACAACAAGACCGCGGTCAGTCTGATACGGATGGGGGTTACTCAGAGGAGATAACGTCTTTGGGAGCAAGCACCCAGCTGTAGGTGGTGTTTGTAATGTTCTGTAGGGGCAACAAAAGGATGAAAAATTTCAAGATTTAGCCAAAAAAAAAAAGCCTGCAACTAAAAAAGTCTGCCTTGAAGAAAGCTTAATTTTTAACTTCTGCACAATTCTCCTGTTACGTGTTTTCCATGGAGTATTGCGCGTAACTGAATGAATTCGCCCCACTGAAACAAACGTATGGTAAACACCAAAGTTCAGACAGGGAAAGTCCAAATAGTTAGGAGCAAAAGTGCTTGGTCCAGGGGAGAAGCGAAGGCTGACCAGAACAATTCCACACCAAACACAACAAAGTTTGAAGAGCTGAAGAGCCAGCACATGGCATTAATGCCATTTTAATGCCATTTTAATGCCATTTTAATGGCATGAAAAGCCATTGGCTTAAAAATAGAGCTTATATCCACAGATACGATGGGCACATGCTAAAGCATGGGATTACTTTTATAAGCTATGGAGGAAACACCCTAAGTAGTTTCATGAGACTTACGGCAGCAACAATTCAGGATGAATGGAGTTACAGGTAATATTACAGAGGACAGAGGCAGGAGTTCATGTTCTTAAAGCAGTCTGATGTCAGCGCTTTAGATTTGGAGCATTTCTGGGAAAACTAGTCCAAACAGAAGTGGCAGAGACCAACAGAGGCTGTTGTCATTGAGGTTAGAGAAAAACAGGCATGGAGAAACCTACGCCTGGGAGGATGGTGTAGCTGTCAGCTAGGTGCCAGGTTGGAGGAACTGCATGTATCAACAGGCCAGAAAAGATGTGCAAAGTTATACAGGTTAAAAGCAGTTTCTCTTTTCTACCAGAAAGCTAGGGAAATGAGAGGAAAACTGATGCGAAAAGTTGCTGTATCAGACCACCTTGGGTACAGGAAAAAGGCAAAATTTATTGCGATTGCATAGGTATGTTTTATCCATCAAGCTGTTAGTCCACAGTTTATTTAAAATTCAGAAACTCATAAGTGATAAAAAAGAGCAACACTAAATGAGATATATGTATATATATGTGCGTGTGAATAAACATATACACACATAGGCACTCTTTACTTATATATAGGGAAAAGCGCTTTTGAAAACCATCTGTTGCCTGAACTTTGATGATGCTCTGGCTGAGATCTCATCAGTGGCAATAAATCCATCCTCATACACATCCAGTCTTGTTACTGAGTAGAGGATTATGATAACTGATGAATCTCAGGTTAGCATCTAGTTCCAAGTGGACAGGTAGTTTGTTTTCGCTGTTAGATCTGTGGCTCACTAGAAAAACAGTTTTCAAGCACACATTTTCCATGTAGCAGAGGTAATTCAACATCTTTTGTTCTGCTGCATTCCAGAAGATTTCACAGACTGTACAAGCTATATGCATTGAAATTTGTTAAATTATATTGCCATAAATCCGCAGTTAGTCCGTTGATTTTGGTAAAATTAAACATGTCTGCAGCCTGTATACATACTCTGTAGCTTTTACACTTTTCACTTGAGAGCAACGTGGAGTTTTTGCACATAATTTCTTTAAGGGAGTTCCTAAACATGTCATAAATCTTTCTCATAAACATGCATATATGGTGAACAATCTCCACAGCTGATTGGTATATGTGCTAGCATCGATACTATATTTTTCTGAGAAATATGTACAGAGGTTTTATTAGTAAAATGTTACAGGAACAACTCAGCCCAGGTACTTGAGGAATTTACGAAGATCACATAAAAAGTATTTTGTTTCCTTCAAATACGTAAGACCTAATCTGTAGCCAGTTATGTCAATAGGATTTTTTCCACCGACTCTACTGGTACAGACGTTGCATGAGACACTGGCCTCAGCAGTAAAACTGGCTCAAGATCCTCCTCTCTGTCTGAATCTCTTTTTTCTTTCTATTTGCTCCCATCTTCACAATTCAACCCCATCAGTTACAGGCAAATTATCTGTGGCTTGGGAGCAATTACATTTAAAGGGGGTTTGGCTGCTGAAGCTGGCACAGGGGGACCACAGCCGGGGTTTCAGCCTTGTGAAACTGATACTGAAACCTCTGTAGAACGCGGTGAGGAAAGGTCCCATCTGAACAGCCTGGTACCCTTCCTCTGGCAGCAGCCAGGGTTTGAGGGAAACGAGAGGCACGGGGGGGACCCAAAGCAGGCAGCAAAAGAGAGGTTTGTCAGAAGGGAATTGCTGGTGGATGCCGTCCCGTGACACGAGAGACGCCGGGAGGGGAAAGGAGCCTGGCGGTCACGGTCTCCTGGCTGAGGACACCAGATGCACAACTGCCAGGAGCCTATTAAATATTGAAGAGCGAGCATTCACCAGGCAGGGGAAAAGCAACATATTGATTGACTCATTTTGTTGCTCCAAGGAGAAAGGTTTTGTGATATGACTTGCAAAAACAATATGCTTTTCTCTACTCCTGTTTACAGCACAGGAAAGTCACAGAAGGAGGCTCTAATGCAAGCGCGGAGTCACAAAAGCCGCCGCATGGGTATTGATCCCGGTGCCGGCATTGCAGTGGGTGTCAGTGACGTTCCTAGCTCCTTACAGATTGCTTTTGGCAGCTCCACTGATGTCGAGTGCTCACTGCATGCAAACAAAAGCTTTGACATTCACTTGGGGGCTGTAAATGACCTGTTGTTAATACCGGAACATCTGCATGGCAAACATAGGCTCTGTATACCCTTTTTTTTCCCCCTCCTCCTTAGGATGCTGCAGAGACCAAGGACCTTTCACCAGGAGAAACTGGGTCCCATGGTTATACCTTATGCCCTTGGGTGTCTGAGCAACTGTTTACTGCGATTAGACCTTGACCCTCGGGAAGGTTCACGATCTATGGTGGGAGGAACGTTTTATTCCAAGCCATTCTGTTCAATCAAGGAGCTTTTCATTTTGCTAGAAATAACACCTTTCACTGCCAGCTGGTCAGTAAATTACTAATAACAAGAATATAATTATAGTATGCCGGTAACAAAGGTTGGAGCCATTATCAAATTTCACCACTTAAGAATAGTCATTTTTATGGAGGTGCAATAAATAATCAGTACTGTTTTACTGGATGACTTTTGTTTTTAGCAGTAGAAGAGTAATTTATTTGTTAATGTAACCCAAAATTTAATCAAAACCACACTCCAGCATATTCTCATCCCACGGCTTAATAGGTGTTTTCCCACTTGCTTCCAAACTTCAAATTTACAAAATGTTTCCTTCGTTTTTCTGTACCTACACCCGCACATTCAAACATGGTGGTTTGCTGCTATTCTTTGTGCACCTAAATGATAGGCTTTTCTTTTTTTGACCAAACCTTTGTATAGTATCTTGTGCCCTTCAAGTGAAAATCAATGTTGTGTATGTGGACCCTCTTGTTTTCTTCTGTCCATGAGTAACAAAACTCAGCAGCCTCTATGCCTGGCTCAGGCCACTTTGAAAACGCAATTCAAAAGCTTCTTGTTTTTCTTAAATGCCCCTTTGCTCTTTCTGAATGGCTCTCAACATTTTAACTTTTTGTTTTTCCTTTCTGCTGAAAGGAAAAACCTAAACTTCTTCACTTAGCTCTGCCAAAAATACTTCTGATATGGATAAGTAACCTCTATGGCAGTGAAATTTGTTTACTTCCCATAACCATTTTCGTTTCAGAGAAGGTCAGACCTAAGACCAGGCTAATCTCGTCAGGATCTAGGTGGTAAGGGACAGTGCGTCATCTAGTAGGTGAGAGGGAAGAAGACCTCATGTTTTTATGTAGTGAAATATTCCTCACTTATTACCCAGGAGCGACCTGAGATTTCTCAACATCTTTCCCATCACCACATCTCCAAGTGACGGTGCCAGTGATGGCTTTCACAGCCATTAAAAGCAAGCTCAAGGCTGAGATGGTGAGTGGGCTTACATGGATGTGCAACCACGAGCCCAGATTTTCAGTTGCAGTGTTGCGAGTGTGGGGAGAGACAAGCAAAGGATCCTGTGAAAATTAAATCTGTTTAAGGCAACATTAACTCACTCATAGCTATAGGTCCCAAGGATCTCCCAGTCAAGGGACAAACAGCTAGGGAGCGCAGCTTCTGGCATCCCCACCTTTGCCTCTTGCCCCACTCCTCTTCCCTCTGGCCAGGGCCAGTCTTCAGAGAAAGGAGAAACAATTTTGCACAGGCTAGAGCAAACCGCCTGCTGCAAACACCACGTTTGCCAGCTGACCCGGCTCCCCTCTGCTCCTGTTATGGTGACCCTTTTACAGTGGGTCAGAAACCAATTTTCTTCAATTCCTGCTTCAAGCAGTCGGGTTGCCTCCACGCAGGAGACCACCCGCCGGGACCCTCTGGCCAGGCGTTTCTGTACGCTGTTCGCACAAGCCAATAGCAGGGACATGAACATCCAGCCTGCAGCCCCCCACTCCACTGAAAGCTGCGACCTGTTTGCCAAGGCTACGGCAATTACAATTTTAATTAACCTCTGCACTTTCTGCAACCGGCAGGTAACTTATTTCACTTACTGACAGAATTAACCAGTTCTCACTCCCATCATAACCCACCCACCGCCGTCCTGCACTCGATTTAGAGGCAGGACACAGAGAGAGGGTAGGAAACGTGTACCTCCCTCCTTCCACCCACTCCTGCGGGAATGGGGTGCCTCCTTTTCCTACTGCAGTTTCCCATGTCCAGTACCATTTAACAGGCCACCTCAGTTCCCTGCTTCAGCCTCTTTAATAGCCTAGGAAAAAAGAAAAAAAAACCCTAAGTCTCTCTTCCCTCACAAGCTCGTAGCTCCCGATTTTGCATGCCAATCATTTCCAGACTGGTCCCTTTACATTACTGCATGAAGACTGAGCGCTATATACTCTTTGCCGTCTCTGAAACTTAAATCCGTGCCACTTTGGAGCCATTGAACTACAAAAAGGTATCAGAGGCATTTTGTGGGGAACCCAGTCCAGCTCCCACCAAAATCAATGGGAGTTTTCCAGTCAGTTTTAATAGAGGTTGGATCAGACCTCCCAGAGTGTAAAGATTACAATTTTCATGCTCAGACAATTCCAAAATAGCAGATTTGTTTCAGCTTTTGAAAACGATATAGCCTTAGACTGAAAATATGAAATTAATAAGTAGACAGTCAGATATGGGACTCTGACACTTGAATAAAAGACCTCTTCAAATCTTTGCTTACCTTTCAATGAAAATAGCTAAATACTCACAAAGTATATCTGCTGGAACATTTCAGGGAAAATAACTTTTCTTTTGGCAAACTAATAAACGAGTGAAAGCAGGTGACACTGGTAATTAAAAATTATCATTGCTCTTATCTGTCATGAGCTGGATGGCTTTTGGGCTTCCTTCTGAATGGATCACAACATTTCTGCCCTGATGGTCACAGATCAGAGTTATACCCTGGAGGGTGCCAGTTGAACCCAGTTCCATCACCTTCAGGAGGGGAGAGGTTGTTGCCAGCAATAACGCATTATCTTGTCCCCCCCAGGCTGGGAAAGGACTCCAGCTCTGGGCTGGGTGGGCTTCCCCATGCAAACAGCTCTGCCCCATACGGGATGAAGGACGTGCCAGGAACGGCACAGCAGATGCCCAGCGCACCAGGAGCGTAACTCCTCTCTTTGGTCTTCCTATTCTCTCTCTTCGCAGGGGCACCGAGATATTCCTTCTTTGATCTGGTTCATTTTCACAAATATTTAAGCTGTCTGAGGGGCTCTCGGGCCACCTGAGAGCACATGTGGCCCTTGGGTCCAGCTGCACTCCAGCAAGGCGAGGAAGTAGCTGTGACTTAGAAAAGGATTTGGGGGATGGTGTGCAGAGAACACCAAGCGGCCCGTTCCAAGGCTGATTAGAATTTCTTAACAAAAGATAAAAGTTCCTTAATCATGCTTCAAGGTTAAGAGGTTCACGTTGTATTCCCATGTGCTCTGACCTTCTCTAATTAGCATGCTGTTGGAATTTCACATCTCAAATATGAATAAGCTATTCATTATCATCACAGCCATTATTCTCCTGCAAGCCACCGGAAAGAAAAAGTTGCTTCTTTTCACAGGAGACAAGGTCAATCTACTCTATCAGTCGACTAAGCCTGAATAATGTATAAACTGTTTTTCACAGCAGGCTCTCTCAGCTGCGCAGGTGATAAGCAACGCATACCCATAAGGATGGCCGGTCAGAAAAGATAATCTACTCTTTGGAAATATTTTTACTGTGAAGTATTTGCTACCTCTGCTACAGTATCATCTGAATGAGTGGGCCTTTGCAGATAGAAGCCTGAGTCTATTATCTCTTTACTTCAATTCCTTCTCTTTAATAAGGTGGGAGTTATGGTGCAGCCCATACCTGACAGAGAAGATATAAGAACGGAGATTTCATAGCAAGAAATATTATTTTTTTTTAATTCTTGTGGTTGGTATCAGCAATATCTGCGTTCAGTGCCTAGGTGTAGTAAGCCCGGTAGAGTTGGCAGGGAGAGGTAACAACTTCCATCCGGCCAACTAAAATAGTTGAAAAAAACAGATGAACTTCTGGGCACAGGAGCCTTTCTGGAGGTTAGAAAAAATGGCCCAATTTTGTTGCTATTTCTCTTTAGGCCTGAGAAAGGGTTTGTGTGCCAAAAAGCTTGTCTGTTCTTTGCAGCTGTATCGCTTCACTCAAAATACTCTCTCACCTCTCCTGTCAAACTGCCTCGATATATCCTTAGGGTATCACGACACAACAACATTACTGTTAATTACATTAACTCATCTCACATAATGAGAATTAATGAGAATTCTGCCATTGTGAAGACAGTCAAGAGTGCAGTACGGCACTAAACACATTCTTAGCATTTTTCTACTTGTTTGGTGCTATTTCTATTTAATTTATTAACTTAATTGTGGGACACACATATGGAAAACACACACAAATCACTTTTTCCTGCTTCTGGTGATGAAGTTCTGTGCTTCCAGATCTATTCTAGAAGATGGATTTCATATCAAATAGTTGCATCACTGGTTGTTTATGCCTTCACTTCAAAAAGTGAAGATTTTGCAGTCAGGCACTTCGTTCAGTATCTTCCGTCTGTGGCCCGAGGTGGTCCCTCCCTACTGAAAAAAACCATCTGCAAAAACACTGTTTACAGCACAACTTTCAGATTCTGCAATGACAAATCTGAAACGATTTGTATCTACAGTATGAGGAAAAGTCTTATATTTTTTGAAGTGTGCCTTAATGATTTTCCAAAAAAAGGAGAAATTGTATGGTATTGTACAATATAGCACGTGCTCAGTTCTTTAATCACACACATTTTTTTAACAGTTTTGCTAAAATGTCTGTACAGTGGCTTCATATCTTGGAAAGTGGAGACATATGAAAGACAAAGTCAAGGATTATAACGCTTATACTTTAAGTCTGGTACATGAGTTTCGCAGCACTGTCAGAAATCTTAGACACTTCCCTAAATATCTTCCTCAGACTCTTAACCTCAAGTGGGCAGATGAAGGGGAAAGCTGAATATCTCTTTACATGACATGTTCAGTAGCAGGAATCCCAGAACAAGATTCTAATATAGGTATTACTTTGATGACAAGCATAGATGGGTATGGTGGCCCATGCAATCAAATATCATCTGAAAACATCCTTGTACCATTTGCTCTCTAAGTTTTGCCTTCACGAAGGGATGCTGACCTCAAAAGTTTGTGAATGTATTTACATTTATTGTCGTTCTGCAGCTTCTCTACTTTGATAAGAAGAGAAACATTTACAGGTACAGAATCTGTAGGTACCGTTTCCACGTGGTATACCGGCATGGGTTTGGAGGAGCACCTTAAAAACTGGACACTCGTTGACTGAAGTGTTTTCGCTATGGCTCAAATCTCTGACACTTTCATGCACCCTAGGCTAATCAGGGAACCAAAGCTGATGGAGGCAAGAGGTGTCTGTTTAATGTCTACATGGCTGCCTGGGGAAAGGCTGCCATACATGACTCATTAGCGTATCACATTTAGCACCATTGATGTAATGCCTCCGGAGAAGCCATATTATCCCTTTCCTGAGGAAAAAAAAAAAAAAAAAAAAAAAAAAAAGAAGGGCCTTTTGGGATGTTTTTTTGAATCTTGTTTTGGCTTTATCCACACCCAATCTCAAATACAAGCAGTTTCTATCATTGGAACAACAACCTGCGGAGAGATGTAAGTATGTATGTGGCATATGGGTGTTTCTAATTCCATTTGCTGCCTAACCTGCCAGCAACAAATATTTTCTCTATCTATCCTAATCTGGTCTATCACCTATATCGCATTCATCCCTGTGTTGGGTGAGCCCCGTTGTCCTTGCAGCATGCACTCAGGCCTGTTTCATGGTGAAAGAGCAGATAATACGCTAGCTCTACACACGTATCTTCACGTACGTGCTGAGCAGCCTAGGTGAGGCTGCTGGTTACTTCAAACAACGCTAGTGAGGTTGCATGGGCAGCTGCGTTAGCCCAGGACAAAGCAGTACAAGGTCCCTGGTCTTGGTTACTGCCTACGGATAAGCACAAGCGGAAATGTGCAAGGGAAGCTCTTGTTTCCAGCCGTCTTCCACTGAAATATTGTTCGGATTGGCTTCCCCCAGTGCTGACCACAGCAGTTACGTACACACGGATATATTGCCTCTCTCTAGTTTTGGTTTTGTTTTTGTTTTTTGTTTTTAAGAAAAATGCTAAAATCTAAAATGCTTCTCCAGATGCATTCTCCATCCAAAATTAATCAATATTTGTTTCAGTGTGTTTTGATTTACAGATATATTAAACCATTGCTGTCTCAGGGATTTTATTTCATTCCTGTTTTCTCTGTGTTGCCCTAGAACCTTTATACAAACTTAAACTTTTTGATTTTTGTCAGAGATGTATTGCCATAAAGCCCCAATTCATTACAAATGGAAATCAAAGACAAGCTTGGGTGAGTTGACCGAATTGCTTAATTCCTCAGTGACTAGTAGTGACTCTACCTGCAAAAGTCTGATGCCACCAGACTTGCTAGTGTCCTGATATCTCCGCAGTTATCCCTTTAGGATGATGAGTTTCAGGTCAGCAGAAGGTAAAGACCTCAAAGGTCATAAAACTGTAAGCCCGCTTGGAGGATTTGTTTAAATCTTCCCTGAAATTCCACTGTTATCCATATCCTTATCCCACGGCTTACACTTGGTCTAAGTGCTACCCTAAAATCATGAGGAGTGATTCCACAAGCACTGTGTAAATGATGAATGATTGTAATTACTGCTTGTATGAATGATGATAATGAATCAGGAATTTTCTTTAAATGCTTTAGGTCAGGTTTGCTAACTCTCCGTTTAGCAAGTTTCTCACGATAAGCCTGCTCGTTCCTTTGTAGAAGGAGGGCTGCGTGGCATGTGGAAAACAATAAGAGCAGCCTGTTTGCACAGCCTTATTCATTTTAGCTTATTCCCAGACTAATAATGAAACTATTGGGAAAAAACCAATCTGAAAGAAGTAAAATAGTTCTGGAATACCTGCGGCAGAAGACATGGGACAACCAGTGGGAAACCGATGTGGTCAAAAATAGGGTTGAACCAGTTCCTCAAGGCTTGCCTAGAAAGTTGCTACAAAAGTGATGCTGTTTTCTGCAGTGCTAATATCTGAGCCTATGAAGTCTTGAGCAAGGAAATTAAGACTCTTTGCTTTCTTGATAAGTCAGGTGGACTTATCAACTAAGCAGCAAAATCAAGGTACTAAACTTTGACGTGTTTGAAGTAAAATGTTATTATCCATCACTTTTTGTATTGACACATTTCTTCCTAACTGTATTAGTAGCAACTTAAGATCATAATTTAATATCATATCTTTTTTTTTACAAGTAGAGTAAAACAAATTACTTTTTTTCAGGCCAAAAGGAAACCTGAAACACCTACTTGAATCCAGCTGAACCACTTTTTAGGAAAAGATTTTTCATTTTGTCCACAGAACGTTCTTCAGACGGCTCTTGTAAGGGCACATATAAGGGGAAAGACGTTGTGTTATATTATCAGCCATGTATATGTAGGCCGCAAAGGAAAAGACACTCAGTAGTTACAGTCGGTACTTCCATGGTCTGGGTTTTCAAACATCCTGATCAAGCCACTGACTAAATTCCCCTGTCCCCTTTAGAGCTTGTATTTCTGAGGGTCTTTTCCACAGAAAACAACAAGTGTCCTCAATCGGAGGAGAGCAGAGCTGGGATGTGAGTGCGGGCAGGGTCAGACGTGCTGCACTGTAGTTTTACTCTAGAACTTGGCAACAATTTTTTATTTTCTGTTTTTCACTGAAAAAAAATGCCTGTTTTTTCTTCTTAGATTTATCACTTTTGCCTGTTTGGGTAATAATATTTTAAATAGAAAAGGAGTATTAGTGCTCTGATCAGCCGCAAATTTATCTGCACCTACAGCACCTAAAGTACTGTTTTCTCCTAAATCTTACACCTAGTATAAGCAGATTGAGGTGCAGCGCTGGACAGACTTATAAACAAGACAAAACAAGCAAACAAAAAAACCCTCCAAATCCAACAATAACAACAGTTCGCTCATACTGACAATAAAAATAGCAACAGGATGCGTGAAATAGTGAACAGCAGGCAAAGCACGTGCTTTCCCGCGGCTCACTTTCTGTTCTGCCACTTACCACTACTAAGGACACACAGCTGGAAAGACGCTGTGTGATTTAGTCATTGCCAGGACCGCTGTCAGGAAAGAAATCTTCAGTGACTTGAAGTGACTCAACAACTCCTTGACAAGGTATCAGCCTGCACAGGAGGTTCCAACGCACCGATTGCCTTTTAGTATATGCTTGAATGATTTCCGAACGGAGAGAAAGCCACGCACGATTACAGGAGAACTGAAGCACACGATAAGGAGAGCAGATGTTGCTGTGACCAGGGCCTGAAGCCCTCGTTGCCGGCTGGCATGCTTGTCTTAATCTGTTGGAGATATCGACTTGCCAGGCTGAAACTTAAAATTTCTCTGAACTCTGGGAACATCGGGCACGTAGCTCATCACTTCGCACAGGGTGAAATGCTAATTATACGTGATATCCCTCATTATCTGTGGAACACTGCTAGTTTAAATACTCGCTAATCTGAAAACCCAAACCCAGATTCAGGAATGACAATATCCTGATTTTCCTCCGCTATTGCTTCTGCAGACAGCTCTCAAGATAGATGCCAGCAGTAAAAGTAAAATCACCCAGACATTAGTGGCAGCGGCAGTCTTTCTTTTCTGGCCAGGAAAGAAGCAGAAACACCATGGCAGTTCCTTGTTTGACCTGACACTGTTGTACAAACCAGATCTTTATGCCATCTTCCCCAGTAGTTTGCTATGGGTGCTAAAATGGCAGGAGAGCAGGTGATTGGAAATAAATCACTTTTTAAAATTAATTTTACAGCTGCAGATTCCTGGACCTGCAGGGAAAACCCAGAGATCTTTCTCAGATCAGGAGGTCTAGGTCACATGGAGCTCAGTCTGGAGCCTCCCAGAAGCAGGACAATGATCCTCATTTATTGCAAAAATTAATCTCTCATGAGAACCGAGATTAACAGCACTTTTCAACACTTTGCAACCACCAGCAAAGGCACCCTGGACAAGGAGGACATAACAGCACCACCACGGGAGTTTCCTATAGGTGCACAAAACAGTGTTGCTGCAGAAGATGAATTGACTGTCACCCTGAAAGTAAATGGAACATTTATTACTTTTAAATTGAATGCGGTGCAAATGCCAACGTAATGCCACAGAAAGTGATAACAGCCCTGAGAGAAAGGTGGGGTGCAGAATACAGCTGACCCGTGCTGGGAGCAACCCTCTGCTTGCCCTCCGGCAGGAGGCTAGGAGAGGATGTGGATAAACCTTTTACGGGAAGGTGAAACAGAATACAACCGCTCAAAGCCTTCACCCTTTAATTTATGTCTAATTAGATGAAGATTTAGAAATGGAAACTTTTCTATGTGATGTAACTTTCAAGCTGGTCCTGCTTTCAATGTGTGGCTGGGCTAGATGACCTCCAAAGTTCCCTTCCAACCTACATTTTCCTATGATTTTATACTTATCTACAGGTAGGTGTTTCTTGTCAAGTATTTTTCTTCTTTTGATGCATCAGCAAGGTCCTGCCTGAAGCTTTTAGAAAGACAGGAGCCATTTGTGCACAGTCAGCATCCCTAAAGAGAAAAGGCTGCCACATGGGTTGAGTTTGGGACCTAAAATACCTCTCAGGAAAAGACAGGCGTGTTTTATAGTGTATAATCACAGCCACCATAAGTGATTCTTTGGTTTGTGAGGAAAAAACATCACCACAAATAGAAGACTGTGAGAAAGCTTTGGTAAAGTACTTGTAAAATATTTGTAAAGTATTTTTCAAAATAAAAACTATTTTGTAAATAACAAGTTTATGCTAAGTAAACTGATACAGAGAGAAATGAGAGGTGGGACAGGTAGAGCCCAGTAAAGAGCTGATATCCCCAGCAGATCTGCTTCCAGAAACAAGGAGAGGGAATTAAAATTCATTATAGTGGTGAACTATGAGAAATCTGTGACTGACCTAGCTGCTTGCACCACGAACCAGTGACACCCTGGAGTCCTGGTCCCCCAACTGAAAGACACTGCCCCTTCCCTCCAAGCACCGATCTGTGGTTTAATTTCCCCAGAATCAGGGCACGGGAAAGGCTTCAGGCTCCCGGAATTCACAACCGGCCAATACGTTTCACAAAGGCGTTAGCCTCAGACCATGGATGTATAGACCTGTGCTGAACAAACCTGTCTTTAACCATCTTGCTTTAACGACCTCCCACATGGGAAAATACGTATTTGGGGCTGTTTTCAGATATAAATCATTCTTTTCTTCAATGTAATTCAGACCTGAGAATTTATACACAATTGAAGCATAGAAAATTCTGCTGAAAAAGTTTAGATACATGAGTCTGATGAGGACAAACAAATAACATAGTAGCCAGCAGTCGATAGCAGCTGAGATATGAGCAGAAATTGTGAGAGCCGCTGCTGAGGGTGAAATCTTGAGCAAAATAACTAAGGATTTTAGCACAGGATTAGCAAGCCAGCTTGTTCCTACCATGTATTATAAATAGATGGGAGAGTGTTTATTACTACAAATGATTTGCTTAGTGACACAAGATAGCAATCTGTAATTTGGAACAAAACATAATGTGGAGAAGGACATGTAAAAATGCCGCAAGTAGCTGTATGCCAATATATAGATATTTATAAGCCTGAAAAAATGCAGCTAGTGCATCATCCTGTACTGTGTATTAGAATAATGTATTCCTCATGAAATAACAGAAATCAAGTGCCAGCCCCCATATATTTATAATATAACAAAATAGTAGCAAAGAATTTATAAAGGTTAATTGAAGATGTACATCTTCAGAGCAGGTGGCCAACAGCAATTTCAATTAATTATGCAGAAACAGACATTGTATGACATATTTCTCAGGTCCAACAGGGAATTTCTGTTCAAAGAAAATAGCAAAACAAGCCAGGTAGCTACTAAGACCTGCAGGCTGTCCTACATCAGGCAGAGAAGTGCCTTGGGCGCTCACTTGATGGGTAGTGAAATAGGGGGCTTCTCTGGGGTGACCTTCTCTTTTGCTTTGAGAAGAATATCATCCTGGGCTGGACAAGAGTAATCTGTCAAAATTCACGTTTCTACAAAAAGCCAGTGGAAAACCCATACTCACTTCCTTACCCTGCTTGACCTGATCCTTTCAAAGCTGGTGAGGGATCTGGAGAACATGTCTTATGAGGAGCAGCTGAGGGAATTAGGATTGTTTAGTCTGGAGAAGAGAAGGTTGAGGGGAGACCTTATTGCTCTCTACAGCTCCCTGAGAGGAGGTTGTAGTGAGATGGGAGCTGGTCTCTTCTCCCAAGTAACTGGCGATAGGACAAGAGGAAATGGGCTCAAGTTGCACCAGGGGAGGTTTAGGCTGGACATTAGGAAAAAATTTTTCACTGAAAGAGTTGTCAAACATTGGAAGAGGCTGCCCAGGGAGGTGGTGGAGTCACCATCCCTCGATGTGTTTAAAAGTCGTGCAGATGTGGTGCTTAGAAACATGGTTTAGTGGCAGACCTGGTAGAGTAGGGTCCATGGTTGGACTAGATGATCTTAAAGGTCTTTTCCAATCTAAAGGATTCTATGATTCCCCAGCTCTCTGATGACTACCTTACTGGTCAGGCTATGGGCTGCCTCTTTTTCACCTATGGAATATTCAACCATTCTCACAAAGCTCCAATAAGAGTCAAAGATGGAAAGCAAGTAACTGGCCCCGAGGGCTGGCAATTAGAGCACTCATCTGGTATGGCAGAGAGGAACTCGTCCTTTCTAACCCGGGGAATATCTAATGGTTTATAAAGCAGAGCATTGATCCTAGCTTGGACTGTAAGAGTCAATGATCTGCATATGAAGATTCATAATCCATTATATAAAATGTTCTTGTTTCTAATCTTGAAGTAATGTACAAGCTCAGCTTTATTTCGTATCAGTCTCTCTATCCTCTTGCATGACTGGTTCTGTAGGAGGTAATCTTGCAGCTAACCATGGCACCATATACAAACACATAGATATACATACACCCACAAGCATGCATGTCCTCAGAATGCTCAGCCTTTGTCTAGAGAACATTTGTCTTACTTAACCAGGAGAGATAAATCTTATTACTTCTGTTGCTTTTTTCACAGAAACCAGGACATTAGTTAAACAGTAGTCTGGGTTTATAATCCTCAGGAAAGAGCTAGCTATGCATTTATGGATGGTGACCCTGGCACGTCACATTATTATTTGAAGTAGCCTGTTTATCATTATACTTTATACCACTTCATCCTTTCTTTGTTGTATCTCTAACCCAATGAAGTAAAAATTTCTGTTGATTCAGAAAACTTGGCTGCCACTGTAATGTGAAATTCAACATCCTGTACAAATATTTCATTGATTTGAAAACTCATTTTACAGCTTTTTATATTTTGATACTATGCATTATTATTCTTGTTTCGCTGCATGCATATTTCCTTATGCACAGCAGTAAATAATTTGGGATGGATTACTTCCATCTGATCGCCTACGACCAGGAAGATGTGTTTTCTTCTTTACGGGGAGCTCTTAATATGGGCAGATGCTGCAGTCAGGAGAACACTATGTGCCTCTCGGTAACTAAGAGCTGCAGTGACTGGTATTTCCTACAGGGTATGCAGGAAATACATTGTTTTACCCTTTCCAATCATAGCGTTGTGCTCTCTTTTCTATAGCTTGTGTTATTTAAGTAACACAGAAAAGGGAAAAACAATTAAAGTTTACAGAAAGAAGTAACAGAAATGGATCGATCCTAACAGAGAAACCCTGGCAGTCCCAAAAACTCTTTGGTTTCCTGCAGGGTACACTGCAGCAAAAGTGAAATGCTTGACGGAGGAGAATAAAAGAGTTTGTCTTGGCACCGCAGAACTCCATGAATCACCTTTTTGAAGAAAAAGAAGCTGAAACTTTTAGTGCATTTAACAACGTAAGTGACTGATTCTTGTACTGTATATAAAAATGAACTGGGGACATTAAAATAGCATCTCCTCTTTGATTTCCTCCACCTTCTGCTCCCTGTGAAGCCTTTTCAAGGGAGCCGGTGACGTGCTTCATTTCAGGGAACACACGACTTTCCTTTTCCCTTACTCTGATCTCTGAGTATGTTTAATAATAACTTTCATTTTTGGAGCATCTTTTCTGAGAATAGTATCTCTTCTCTGGACCGAATCCAAACTCCAGCCCTTCTGCGATTTCTCGTTTCTGCAATCGCCTCCACATACTGTGCCCTTCACACCCACTACAGAGGTCCTCAGAGTCTCATTCTTGGCCTTCATCTTTATTGCTTTATCCTCAAGAGTAACTTTACTCTGGGTTTTAAATGGGAACATTGCGCCAATGTGGATAGACTGTACGTCTCCCTCAGCCCGCTTCCGTAACCACCCTCATTTATCAGCCTGCCTTGGTTCTTTCACCCATAGCATCACTGTGACTTCCTACTCTTCAGTATTTCAATTATGAAACCACCTAGCTGGGTGAAAACACACAAAATATGTACAAGCTCTGACAACAATTCAAGTTTAGGGAGACTGCTCCTCAGCTCTTTAACTTGAGCTAAAAAGTCTAGGATTCTCCATAAATTTGGCAGTCCCTTGCTTTCTCACAAGGGGGTATTTCAAAAGTCAGAAGTCTGGGTGATTTGCCAGGCACAGACAAAAACTTAGGGCGCAATGGCGCTGAGCGGGACGCCAGGGCATCTTCAAAGAAGAAGCGGAAAGACTGGTCAGACCTCCTGAGCCCTGAAGCGCTGTCAGAAGAGATACGGGAAACCACGTCTCAGACAGCTGTGCCTTTTCTAGAACAAAGTGTAAAACAAGGTGAGTTAGAAACCAGGGTAAGGAAAAGAAAAACACATAACTAACCTTTAATCAGACCATGGTTGGCTGATACTGTGAGCTGAACCACTGAAGGTTTGTTTTTTTGTTTCATTTCATTTCATTCTACAGAAAACTCCACAAAATGAGGCTCATCAGCAAAAGCAAAACTTCGCACTAATTCTTGATGAGTTTTTGAAATCATAAGCAATTTAAAAAAAAAACCAACCAGGGTTGAAGTCTGCTTTTACTTCAATTTATCATTGAAGAATACACTGGAGATTCATATCTGAGCTGGTCTTGCCCATTGGGCTTAAAGCCTACAATTTAGGTGAACCAGGCTGAATTTGGTATTCCTGGAATGACTGTAGTCTCAAATAAAATGCTTTTATGTTGTGTTTGCAGTGTAAATATTAAAAAAATAAAACATTCAGAGTGTTTCCAACCCCATTTGCTGAAGAAGCACAAACACAGCAAGGGCACAGAAATATGCAGATCAAAGAAGATACATTTATTCAGCTATTTCCCATCAGCTGCATGCTCTCATCCCTGAGTATTGGGTGGGAAACTTTTTTTTTTTTCATAATGTCACATATTGTTTTACTTTACCTTCCAAAAGCATCTTGTGAAAAAACACGAGAGGCAGAGGGAGAGCTGGAAAGCCAGTAAGCAAGTCCCCTGGCGATTAAGGCAGGCATTTATCTAAGATACAGGAGGCCCAGTTTGAAGTCCACCTTCCAAATCAGGCACAACATGGATGGGAAGCTATCTGGGGGGGTCAGGGATGAGTCCCAAAGGTTGCTTATCAGATTTTCTTTCCAACCTGCTGATCATTTCTGTGCTGCTTCTTCACCGGTATCAACACTCCATGACATTGTATTTCAGCTGAGCTCTACTGGATCAAGGGACTTACCTCTTCACAGGGACTGGTGGTTCTTCTTCCTCAGAAATGGCCATGAGCGCTTAACGTCAGAAGCATAATTATCTTATACATGCTATGATAGTATTGTTTACATACAAGCAACACCAGTGCTCATTGCCCCTACCATATCCGATGCAGTCATCTCCCCCTGGCAAACATGAGACATGAGGTCAGGCTGCTATCTTAAAAAAGGCCTGTTTTAATACAAGTGAATTAGTGCACCATCCTAGAAACCTCATCAGCAGCACAGGCCTTGGGACAGTCCATATGAAACGCACCAAGTATGCGGAAAGACCTGTGACATCTCATGATGCACTGAAGGACTGATGCCTGGTAGATCTGTCCCACAGCTGCCGAGACAGACGTGAGACCACAGGTAAAACCCGCTCGCGGTTGCTAAGGCTCTGGTACAAAATCAGCTATTTTCTGCAGAAGAAATCTCATGGAGTCTGCCTATATTGCAGCCTCAGAGTTTCTCCCTGCATCCTGAAACCCATGAAAGGTCCATGTGTGACATTTATAGGCAACACTCGTTCAGGATTAGTTTGTGTTACTTCAGGGACCGTTGATTATATTACTTGTATTTCTGTTTCAGTTGTTCTGTATATAAATCTGTGTGGTGTTAGGTTATTTCCTTTTAATCACTTGCAACTTCTAATGATCAAAAGTACTTTTCAAATTAATTTCAACTCAGCGGTAGTCAGAAAAAGCATCTCTGTCAAGCCTACCAATGTGAAATAATTTATTACAGAGAAGAATTCTTAATTGTCCTTTTACTCATCCATATGCCTTCTGATACAGCCTCCAGCCAGGACTTGGGAGGCAGAAAACGCCTTGTGAGCCAGAGGTCTGGTGGGATGAGTAATGAATTCTGGGGGAGGAAGAGTTTAAAATTAGACTGGTTTTGAGGGAAACGAGGTAGGAAAAGGCTGGGGACTTAACCAACCCTCGTTACGTCAGGCTATGCTCACTCTGCTTTTCAACAGCCACTGTGTGGAAGGTAGGTGACCAGTCACACAAGCAGTGAACGGGATTACAGGGGCAGGCCCAGGGTCTATCATGGACAGATGCCTTCAAAGATGTGGACAGTGAAGAGAATTGCACGATCTATGGGAACCTCTGCAAGCTCGGGAGTAATGAATGTATATAGACCCATTTGGGTCTGTCAAGAAAGATTCTCAAGTTTTGGCATAAAGAGGTCAATGGTGAAAATCCAGACCCATCATTTCTTTGGCTACATTCACTTTGACTTTAATGGGATCATGATTTCACCCCTAGATTTTACAGTGAGGGGGAAGCGACAATAAGGATGACTGTTCCCCATCTGCAGACCATCATCTCTTTATAATAGCTCCATTAATCTTCCTACATAGGTCATTTGCTTTGTGCATTTCTTAATGTTCCTAGGATTTGGGGGAGGAAGTGATGGAGGGGAAGAGGTTCCAGGCTCCCATAAGAGAATTCGTATTCCATAAGAACAGGCCTTTTGAGAAGCTGTTGGATGATTTTGACCTTTCATGCTGTAACATCTTTAGTTCATATCCTGTGTTAGATTTAGATGATGGTGCTGCAACAACCCAAGCCTTTTCGGTTTGCTCCTTTTCAGTTTAAGTGTAGCATTTATTATATCTTTCCTGAGTTATCATACAATGTCTGTTACTGTTCAACTTTTACAACAGTTTAAAAAAAAAAAAAATCCATGTTTGCAGTAGGCTAAGAAGCTGTTATTTCGAGTCTATAAGTGGTTTAATGAGCGACTGCTCCCTGATTGTTAACTTGTTCTTGAAAATGATTGAATAATCCCCATGTTATTTAATTGCTACTGACACACCACGCAATAGGTTTGCTTGCTGCTTTCTTTCATACACGTATCACGTGGGTGACCTTAATCGTATTAAGAATATATTCTGGAGTGCACTGTAAAGACTGTTAAAGTCCCTTTATGAAGTGAGGTCTCTTTACAACACTGTGATTATGGTCTAGTTTGTCATTTTGTGTCACCTTGCAGGGTTCACCGATATGGGGTGCTCGTAGTACTCTCTCATTACATTTTTATTACAATAGCACAACATTCAGCAATATGTTTGGAGAAATAATAATACCTGCAGCCACTGGGGACGGCCATAATCCAGCCAACAGCCCACGTATTTTGGAACTGCGGCTGGGAGCGGTGTTGATGTTGCTGACCGCTATGAGGGACTATTCCCATTAGAGGCCACTGCAGCTGGATGCAATTTAAAGAAGCCCTGGGGGGGGGGCTCTAAACTTACAGCCCCTGCAATTCTTGAGGATAAGGAAAGCAAAAAGGTGGTTTGAAGCCATATGTTTCTCAGCTGCCCCCCCTTCCCCCCAGCGCTCCCCAGCATGCCAGGCACATACTCTTCAACCCACAAGCCAAGCTCCGACACAGCCAAAAATTTGGCTAAGCATGGGGAAAAAAAGCAATGATTTGAATTTAGTATATGCTGAGCAAAATGTCCAGATCACCTACAGCCGTGTCTCTTGTTAGTAAAACAGTGTGCAAAAGCCATGTGATTCTTCACAAGTCCAGGGAAACGCAGTCGTATGAAACTAACTTTTTGGTTAATATTGGGTGCAAACCACTAAGCAGAAGGAAAGTGAGTGTTAAAAGAGATCGTCTTTATTTAGTTTACCATAAAAGCAGAGCAGCATTAGACACGGCTAAGTTACGCTTTTCAAAGGACCGTAGATGAAAAGGACGAGTCTTCCATTAAAGGCTCCAAGTACCTAGAAATTAGGTGCACGACATCAAAACTTTTGGCTTTTGGAGATGAAACTAGCTGCTGGTATGAACCGACGAAAAGCAAGGCTTAAACCCCTTGCCTCGTACAGAGCAGGACTATCTCCCAGTGTACCTGCCTCTGCCGTTCTCCTCTCAAAGCCTCCTTCATAAAAACAGCTGACAAAGATGCTGCTGCCTGCTTGCAGTTTGTATTATTCCTGTAATTATTTGTATTATTAAATTCTGTGGGAGAATGGTTAGCAGCAGCACAAAGTTTTTCCTCATCAAGCCAGGCTTGGCTTAGGCCGTCATTTAAAGCCTTCAAAATTAACAGCCTCATTTTCTTCAGTCAAAGCAACAAACAAAAACCCCAGGGCAAAAGAATACTTCCTCTGATAAAAACAGTCTCCACACACACATATTAAAAGCATATTTCCATACAGTATATTCTAGATTAAAGCTTCGCATTAAGTTTATAACCCCACCTGCAAAATTCTTGACCCATCTTTAAAGCGAGAGTTGGAAAAAAAAGGAAGATGGTGAAGGAAAAGATATTTGTTCTCTTTGTGTATTTGCTAACTTTGCTATATTAATGATACGCGCTTCTGAAATACTTTGCAACGTTGCATGCTGCGGAAGGATCATTAGCACCACGTGGAGAACTGGAGTGCTTCAGGGAAACCCTTGTGATAATCCTCCTCTTCAAACAAGGCTGATGTATTCCATAGCTTTTCAAACCAGACCAGAGAAAAAAAAAAAGATCTGAAGTAGCAATCAGACAGCCAGAGAAATAAGCAAGTAGCCAGGCACTAAATACGAAAACTGCTACAGCTCGCAGTGACAGAAGGTCCTGAACTTACCCCAAAAAGTGGTCAGGCAGCCCTGCCGCTTGGACTTCCATTCCAGATCCTGTGCTCTCATTCTGGGCTCCCCATCAGCCTTTTCCTACCTATCTACTTTTTTTCCTCTCTTTAATAGAACCTCTCCCCCACATCTGCTTCTCTAGAGTCATATTTCTGGACTTTATTAGCATTTCCTCCTTGTTTACATCTTCACCATCCTTCTCCTCCACCACCTTCCCACTTGCATATTGCTGGCTCTCAAACCTTTGTCTGGGAATCGCTGGTGAGCTGTCAGCAACAACAGAGCTCCGTCCACCGGTCCCAGTGCTCCCAGTGGTGCTGCCTCTGTGGAGAAGGTGGGAGTGCTAAACCCAGCACAGCCTTAAGTTTGCTCGCCTGGCGATGCTGGGGGAAAGAAGCCACCTGAGAAGTGGGCATCATCGTTCTTCCCTGAAGTCTTCAGGAGTAATGTATGCCTGGAGATCCACCGCAGACAGTGTGTTACAAGGAGAGGAACGGTCTATACGTTCAGCAGATATCACATACTAGGCAGGGAACTCATCAGCATGCAGCCAAGATATTTTGCACAGAAATAAGCCTAAAATATTCACCGAGGTGCAATTCTTGCGTTTCATCTGAGTCGACGCAGGTTGTTGGCCATATTCAATCAAAGCAGGAGTGGACTTGATCGATGCCATTTTTCTTAATCTGCAGTACTATGTTTTTCATACGACATAGTAGAAATTCTCTTATTCCATAATGACTGAAAACATAAATATTTACGCTTCTGGGATTTTAGTTTTGTCCTTCCTGTATTCCTACACATGTCAAGGAATCTCTGAGAAGGGTTATTAATCCACTAAATTACTGAACTTTCCATAAAGATTCCCAAGTCCTTCTGGATAAAAGAGTTGCAACATACTGAATAAACAATAGGGTGTAATCCTCCAAATATCCAGAGCTGTTGTTCTGCTATTGCGATTTTTTGTGTTATGTATTTCATGGTGGGTATTATCTTTGATGTTAGCACAAATAGTCAAAGAGAAATCAAGAACGCAAGCTCCTCAAGTACATTTCAGCTCTCTCACCTCCATTTTTCAAACGGATACATTTAAAAGAAGAGCTCTTCTTTTTATTTTTGCCAAATGTTCTCCTCCTATAGACCTCTGAAGTCTCAAATATGTCTAGTTTAGTGTCATTATTTCTGGAAAACTCTAGCTAACTGAACATTTTTCATTGGAGAAAAATGACAAAAGCTGTTTGCTAAGCGTCTGTTGACCTGTATTGGGTCAATAAGTGCTCTCAGGACATAGGCACAATGCTCCTGTGCCTTAAAATGCATGCAGACCAATAGCACAGTCTGAAAAAATGTATGAGTATAGCGTCAAATATAAATTGATTTAATACATTTATTTTGACTTATATACAGAAGATTTGGCTTGTTATACACCTACCATTAGGAAGTAATGGAAATGATGAGGACATGTATCACCCAACGCTCATATTTTGCAAATTCACAAACGTATGCTAAGGTGATGTCAAGCTTTGACCAAGTTTCAACTGAATTGGTGCCAGTTGATGGTTTTGAGTAGAAGCCATGTAAAACTCAGTGGTTTAAACTGAATTTGGAGGGTCACCAAAAGCATAACAATATCTAAACCTGTAATAATTTAACTGAAGCCAATGAAGTTCCACCCTTGTAAGGTGGAACATTGAAATCCGACCGAAGGGGGGTAAATGTCTACAGGCTAAAAAGAAGAGAGAGAGACACATCCCTTCTCTTTCCACGGGCCAGCACAGCAAAGCCTGTGTAGCTTTTCTATGGAGTTAATGCTTTCATCTGTCAACAGGTTCCTTCCTTACTCCTCACTTTCATTCATCTCCACTTTCCTAACAGGAGCTTTATGGAAAAGTTTTAGGAAATGTCAGGATAAGATGTGTTCTCACAGGATAAGATGTGTTCTCACAAAAATGATGGTGTCATCTCCACATTTCCTGAGAAATATTTTTAACAGAAAAATCTCCTGGCTCACTCTGAAACACTCCGTGCTTTTTGTCTGTCTTCTGGAAGACAGAGGGGTGATTGGAAAGATCTTTTACCACCAGCTCACAGCATCTAATTCAGCACAGCTCAGTAGTAACTAAACATTTGGTAGCAATTTGACAGCCTGTGTCAACCAAGTTAACAGCTTGCATCAAGCTTCAGTATGGAAAACAGCCACTTTGTGGAAATCATTGTCAAAAATTGCACCTTTGATGACAACCACTTTCTGGGGAAATGAATGTATATTTCAGGAGTAACATTTGAGTGTATTTAGAGCTGCAATCTCTCCATACATAACACACAAATATAAACACATTGAGACAACACTTCAGAGTGGAGGAACAATTTTATAACAGAATCTGAAAGTACAATCCATTGCTTCAAGCAATTTTCTTCAAACCTTAGTAATGGTTTGAAGAACCATTTTTCACAACAGTGAAAAGGCACCCAGCAAATTTTACACAGACCATTCCTTTGAGACAACTTTTATTAATTTACCAAGCTACCCTTCTCCACACCTTCTCACGGCCCACCCTGGGGCAGGACCAAATAGGCCAACAGTGTTTCCAGCAGATGCTCTAAAAGATTGTTCGTGTTGGAGGTCTCCCAACTTCCTGAGGCAGTCTATTCCAGTGCTTTACCGGCCTTATCTTTTAAAAGGGTTTGCTAAAGCTTAATCTCCCTTACTATAATGTAAGTGCATCGCTTCTTGTCTTTGCTCCTTATTCTTCACAGAGTAAGCGTGACTCTGCAGCTAAGTCATTAGAGCTCTTGCCTAGGGGATAAAATGGGAAGACCTGAAATGCAATCCTCGCTCAAAGGGCAACTCAGATAGAGCGGTTGCAACACATTGAATGCATAAACTGTCGTCTAACCAGAGAGGTCCCCCTTCCCAGATGATAAAGATTTTTCTGAATTTCAGGTTCTGGACCCAGGCAGAATGCAGAGACCCTAATTTCATTTCATGTCCAGGTCTATGTGTCTTCTGGTATCAGGACTTAGGTCTGTGAAGAACTGAAAGACTCATGCAGGGTTTGGGGTTTTTGCCCTCTGAATTTGAAGACACCCTGAAAAAGTAAATCTGAGCGGTATAAACTATCCTACCTATTTTTCTTTTCCTTATCTCCTTTATTTTAAGGAGAAAAATCTTCAGAGATGACCACTTAACTGCCAACTTCAGTTGGCATTCTGTTGACTTTCTCTATCTTCATCTTCAGATTGTCATTGACCGCTATGATTACTAAGTTACGCATTCACTGTGAAAAAATCCGCCCCCCCCAGCATCCAGGGGTACGTGAGCAGCAGTTGGGCTCAGGTTGCTGTGTAGTGCACAAATCTTAGCTGCATTTAATTACCTGGGAAATATTACAGGATCATACAATTCCAAACTGCTATAGGTGTCAGATATATATATGACCATGTCTGCATTTGGTAAAATATAATTGTGCTCCGGGTATTTATCTTTTACTGTGTTTTGATTGTTTAATGTTATTCTAAGCTAAAACTTTTCCCACCACTCAAAACAATCCAGCTTTGCATTTTTATTGGGTGCTATCTGAATAAATGAGTATGAAAAAAATCTTTTTGAAAGATTATGTGATTCTTTTTCAGAGCTCTGCGGGCCAGAGATTTTTATTTTTCATTTCTGGAAGTATTCATTTAATTTATTGGTTGTGAAACTTCTGGGCTAGAGACAGAAGAAAATAAATCCTTCATTCTCTCCCTGGAACATGTGCAGCGTGCCCTCTGGACCACCCTCAGCCACAGCTTCTCAGTAGCAAGCACGGAGCCTGTGCTTCCTCTGTCTCATCAAGGTCATCTCCTCAAAGCAAGGAAGGTGGCAGCTGAAGTAATTTTCTGGTGCTGGTTGGACTGGGGAGAGCTGAGAAGCCTGCTAGACACCGAGTGTCCTACCTCGCTACTACCTGCCTCGGCAGTGCTGGTGGGAGAGCCATGGCACAGGGCAGGAGGTCCTCTCACCTCTCTCAAAGCAAGCTCAGATACCTTTTCTGCTAACAGCCCTCCTTGCGAGGTTTTCCTCCGTGTACAAGGACATGTATTGCTTGAGAAAAGCAGAAGCTCCGTTTCCCACGTCAGCTGTAAGCAAGGGAACTTCTCACCATGACCCAGCCTGAAAACCTGTGGGTTTATTTGTGTTTGCCAGGTGGTGCACGAGAGACTGGGACAAGGACCAGCTGGGACCCCTGGGCACTCCTGGGTAGGAGGAAATATCAGCCCAGAGGCAGGAGCGTCCACTGCTGCAGTGGTGTCCCCTGGCTCCAGTGGAAGTTGCTCTGACAAAGCCTACGGATGCTGTTTCTCCTGTGCGAAGGACTAAGGCTTTGATTAAAGTTCAGAAAAACTTGCTTTAAGATTACATCCCTACCTGGTATTTATCCTCCAGAGCTCTTCCATATCATCCTCCGAAACGGGCACCTCGCATACGGCCATCTTTTTGTGAGCGAGAGAAAGGAAGGCAGAAAGACGGACTAGCTGCAGCAGAAGAAAAAAAGACAAGCTAGCTTTTCACAGATTTCCAGCCTGATCTGCTGGCTGTGTTAAATTGCCCTCCTCTGCTCTGCTGTGAGTTCATAATACTCCGACTGCTGTTTACAGGGTTTCTGGATCCCCATGGAAGCGGGAAGAGCTACGCGTCCTGTGGGGCTCCCTACAGCCCTGGGAGTTTGAAGGAGAAGAAAAATGAGAGAAGAAAAATGAACTAAATATTTTAAGATGTCTAAGGAAGAGTAGCTTTTTCCCGTTGAGTCGTACATCAATACAGACTCCTTTCCTCAGGGAAGGAAATGTTGACTGAGGAAGGAATGAGGTATGACTTTAATCAGCTATTTCGTGCTAACAGTGCCTAATCTCAGATGAACATAAGTAAGGTTTTGGCACCCTTCGCAGGTACCTGAGGCACGAGGCTAAGCAACAAGCCCAAACCTTGTAACAGCAGCCTGCTGGCACCCTCCTCTTTATTATCCCCTCATGAGATAATCCCAGAGAGAAGGAGAGAGGGGGAAAGGAGAGTTCCTTGGCCACACCAGACAGATGCCTCCCTGCAGAACTGCCCCAGCTCAATCTGCTCGAGCTTAAAAGAAGAGCCAGAGTCTGGCTGCGCAGGCTCCTCCGGCACGCTGGTTTTCGGAGGGGACCTGGAGCGATGACGGACACAGCACACACCGTTCCCAGCGTGCGGGGCAGGGGCTGCTCAGAAACATGCCCGGCGCTCTCCTCTGGCATGCACAGACTTTCCCAGCGGTTGTTACCCGTCTTCCTAAGAAAAACAGATGCCGTAAGGAGCTCCAGGCTGCTCTAGGAGTATGTGAGCCAAGCTTCCCTGTCGGCCTTTAAATGAGGTTAAAGATGTAAAGGTGGCCCTCCAACTCGGTTAAAAGAATTAAACTAAACAAAACACTCTTTTAAATAGTCCTGCAAAATATATCTGTAAATGGCAATATTTCTAGTCAAAATCTGTCAAAGCATTTCACATCTGAGCAGAGGAAGCAGCTCAAGTCCCCAGGAAGGGAAAAGTGTGATGTGAGAGGAGTGGACTTGCAACCGGAGGAACCAAAATCTGTCCTGGGAAACGGCTTGAAGCTGCTCCTCCCACTCTCTTCTCAGTGGCCTAAACACTTCCTACTGTCACCGGGACAAGTAAATAGCTGTGGCACTCGGGGAAGGCATGGACCAGGGATGGGCTTCAGCTGGCCGTGAAACCTCTTGTGCCATTAATACATGAGGAGCAGTATTGAGAAAAACAACCTGGACGTGCAGAAGTGTCCTACCTAAGCTACGTTAAGTGCAAATTCAAAGTCAAAAGTTGTTGTTTCAAAGACCTCTTGGTCTTTGCAATGGATTAATGGACCAAACACCAAGAGAAGATCTTGGTGATATATTTATGCTAGTGGTTGTAACAGCAGTTGTAGTTTCATAGCTGAAGATTTAGTTTGCTATAAAAAATACCATGAAAGCAGTATACCTCCATGTGTTTAGTCAATAGGTAGTATAGACCAAAGTATAAATATGTCCCAAAAGGTATAAAAGCAGGGAATAGAGGGGAAGGGAGTTGCTATTGGAGGCACAGCTTCTAAATATAGTGCAGCGTGCAGAAGAGAACTTTAAAGTCTGCCAAGCTCTAAATTTAGGAGAGTCCCAGAGCATGTCCATGCCTGTACATCTCGCATATGTGCACCACGACGGGATAAGAAGTGCACGCCCAAATAGCACGCTTACGGTTAGCTCTGCAGAGCCCACTTCCAGCATTATCCAGAGGCAGAGCCACGAGCTGCTTCTCTGCACCGGCAGTTCCTTGCCCAGATATCTATTGCTCCAGTCCTAAACCTCTCCTGGAGGGTCCCCAACGTAAATCTGAATGTAATGTATCAGTGCCCTACTGACCTGGCTGGGTGTTAATTGGTTTTTACGTTTCATGGAAGCACATTCATCTCACTATAGTGAATTCAAAGCAATGGTGAAAAGCTGCACTGGAAGTACAGTAACCAGAGGCAAGGTTACAAAAATATTAGTACTCTAACTCATACACATGGGAGAAGATGAAGACTCAGGAAGCCTCTGACAGGAATTGTCGACATTAAATTAGCTTTTAAACGTCATTCAGCTTTTTTTTTAATTTTATTTTGGATATGCTTCGAGTTGAGGGGGGGGAAAAAGCCACAATTAAATTGTTTCAAATTATGTTGGACATTACATGTACCATTCCAGATTAAAAAGTCATCTTGTTTGGATGGATAGCTCTTCCATGTTTCTCAATCTATGCAACTAATGTGTTAAAATTATTTCCCTGTCGTACATTTACACTGCTGTATGAGCCTTTCCTAGTCCTGCCCAGCCCAGCAGAACAATAGCACCTAAGGTTGTGTCTGGGCTGTGAAGATGAATCACACAAGCAGTGGCCCTCTTCCAAGAAAATGTACAAGTCGATAAATTGCTGGGTTCTCTAAAGCTTTCCTGGCCTTCTCCTGCAGGTTTAAATAAGAAATAACCCCACGGAGCTTACCACATTCCATGCAAAATGCAATCAATGTACAACGTGGGCATACAGTGTATAAAGTGACAGCCAGACTGTTGCAATAGGTATGCAGCATCCTGGTCGATAGCATATTTAAAATCCCTCTCCTGTGTCAGCGAAGCTGGTGCACATGAAAATGGGCTGACTGACGTATGGTCACATTTAGCGGCTTCACAAAACACGTGCTGTTTTGAACTTGGTTTCTTCCCAATTCCTGTTCTACACATTGCTTGTCGTTAAGCTGCTCTGAATCCTCCAAATGACTTTGAGGCTGTAATGCGTTGATGACAGCCATTTGCTGGGTTGGATTGAAATGTACCTTGTCCCACACCATTTAAGCTACAACAGACACCGACAGCCAGCGGTCACGGAGAGAAAATGGGAACGGTTCGAAATCACTTCTCCCATAAAGTATAGAGAGAAGAGATGAGGGGAAAGAACTCATTAAGACGAAATGCTACATTCAGAGCAATGTAAATTAAATATGGTGTTGACAGGCTGGGTGTGGATAAGGAAAAAAGGCAGACTACTTTTGTAACAATATTTATTGCTCCTGAAATGAGGCGGAAAGGTGCTAGAGCAGGCAAGTGTGATAGCTGCACAATTGGTACACTGTTCGTTCTTCTCCACCGCCTGAGAGATAAGGATGTGTAGCAATGTTATTCCCTCTAATGCAGAAAACTGGGCATGACCCTGGCAGAAGGAAGGGACATGGGGCCCCATGGTGGTTAAAATAACAAAATTATTAAATAATTCAGCTTGGCAGGGAGTTCTGCAGCGTGGTTGGTCCAAGCCCCTGCTCAAAGCAGGGCCGACTTTGAAGTTAGGTCAGGTCACTCAGGACCTGACCAGAAAAGTTTCAAAAGTCTACAAGGATGGAGATCCGATGTTGTCTCCGGGCGACTCCTTCCAGTGCTTGATCACCACTATGAAAATTATCCATCCAGTTGGAATTGTCCTTGCTGCACCACGACCCACTGTTGCTTCTCACCCTTTTGCAGTGCATACTTGAGAAAAGACTGGCTATATTTTTTTTTATAACCTCCACATTAGGAAGCTGAAAACAGTAATTAGATCTCCCTTGTAGCCTTTTTTGTCTCTGGGCTCAACTAACCCCCATCCCCTTCCCATAGCGTTGCTCCACAACATCTGATTGGGAAGGTGTGCCCATTAATGAAATCTGGGATCAGACCCCAGGCACGGCTTACAACGCTATTCCAGACAGATGGTACCAGCTTCTAGCAGACCTGAAATAACCAACTATCCCCTTTTTCTTCTTTTTTTCCTCTCATCCTTTATCCAGCCTAGTCCAGCTCACCATGTCAATCAGGCACTGGAGCTGCGGTGCCCAGTCTGCCACTGAACGTTCAGCAGGGAGCAGTGACTTTCCCCTCTGCCACCAAGGAGTCAGACTGTGAGTTCCCACCCCCGGGAAACCCAGACTGAAGGAGTAATGCTTACTATGACCGAAAAAAAAGCATTTAAACATAAGCCCTGCTGCAAAATCAAGCGCTCACTCATCACCTGCTTTTGAAAAGGGGGTTCATCAGATACGAGTGCACTTTTTTAGAAATGCACACAAGCGAAGTCTTCGAGAATTTTGAAATAGCATCATCTCTTTGCTGCAAATTACCTCTTATGAAAACGAGCCATTAATTACATTTGCTTTCCCAATAGCAACTTCACCGCGCAAAGTGAAAAACATATTGCCAATTTTGCATAAACCATCTTAGGGTAAATATGCTGCTTTTTTTGAACAGACCTTTTGGGAAAACTGAGAATGAGAACATTTCCCCCCCGCCCCGTCGCCTGGCGCCCCCCAGCCCCAACATCTGGGTGCCCACGCAGGATGCAGAGACGGGAGCAGGCTGTAAGCTGGCTTTGCACTTCGCTGGCCTTCAAACTATAGCTGGGCTGCCTTAAATTATGCCAAAAACACCAGTCCCCGGAGACGAAGAATATGACCGAGTCTTACGGGGCTGCACACAAGTTTCATCTGTGTCTCTTTCACTGTCTGCACCTTCCCGGGGAGAAGGGAGGGCTGATGCGGAGGCTGGATTGATGCCCTTGTCGCAGAGGGAGCCTCAGCTGGCCCTGGGAGAGCTCCCGCGGGAGCTCGGCCCTGCTGAAGTGTGCAGGGCGGGCACTACATGGAGCCGCCGGTCAGGCTGGACGCCTGCTTACGCAGACCTGAACATTTGCTTTTAATAGAAAAATCATTTTGCGACTATGAGAATGCTCGGGGTTTATTTTAAGTGCAGGGTAACAAGGACTCTTCTGAAGTTCTAGGCACGTAAGAATTCAGAACGCAGTGCGTTAAAACACCCGGAGTGGAACTGCCCCTACTAAAGGACTCTCAGCTCCGTAATGCACCATTCAAGGGAAGCTTTCAGCAGCTCGGTAACATCACCGTCACGGTCCTCGCTAGAGCAAAACCAGCTACGGGCGCTCCCTCGCCTTGCCTTGCTCCGCAGGCGGCACTGTCCGACCTCCCCCTCCCCTCAAATACCACCCCAGCCTTCCCCACCAGACCACCTTCCCCTTAGACGACACCATTCATTCGGGAATTGCCCAAATGATGGCTTCGAGGTTCTGCCCCGACCCTCCCAGCCATCCCACGGAGACAGAGAAAGCTGAAGGAAAAGAGAGAGGGATTTGGAGCGACTTGGTGAAATGCTATCAGACGCTATTCCTAGATGCTCTGTGGCTTTACTATATGTATTCGTTGTTAGCTTTCAACGTAGGCTTATTATAGAGAAACTGGATGTCTTGAGGGCTATATTTGGAATTGCTGGAGCAAGAAAATTCCAAAATTGCAATTGCAGCCTACTGAAACATTGAATTTGCTCTCTAATTAAAATTTCTCATATAAACTTGAGCTCCTTCAGCATGCAGAGCATTTTTCCTGTCTCTGTCTCATGTTTATACATTCAGGCTCTGCGGAAGATGAATGCAATTTTCTTTCCTGAGACCACCCCCATTTTAATTGCAGTATGTTCTTTTTCAGCTTTAGTCTGTGCCACCAAAACGGTTTTGGTGTTTCCATCTCCAACTGATATAAATTTTCTATAGTGCACGGGACCAAGGAGTTTATATCTATTAAGGAGTTTATATGTGGGTGCGTGTATTATATAAGTTTATATATATTTGCATTTATATTTACATATACATATATATGTATGTATGTATGTAATGTTCGTATTGTTTATAAATAATATGAAGACCACACCTGGACAACGGAGAAACAATCTTTTTTTTCTTTCCTTTTTTTTTATTTTTGTCCAAGAAGGGATTTGCGTTTGCTATGAATTCCCACCCCCCCGCAGTCTGCAGCTGCTGCAGTGTCTTCTGCAACAAAAAAATGACATGCTTCTCCGATAGTGATGCCACAGCGGTAATTCACATCTATTTATATTTGATCTTGTCTTCTGTCGCCGGTGTCAGGCTTTAGCTCGCCCTTCCCCCTCCTTTTTTTTTAGTTTGCTTCAGTGCTGATTATTCCACAAATGGCAATGTGAAGCTGCGTGCAGCACGATAGCAGAGAGAATTAAAGGGCTTAATGAACTGCAGATGCCGCTCAGGGCTCCTTTTGCTGCGGCGTGAAGCAAAAACTCTCGCGGATCAATTAAAAAATTTCTGTTCTAGAAAAATTATAGGAAGGGTATTTTGAGGGGGGACAGGAAAGACGTGAGAGGGGAATATATGACTTCAGGCTTTAGTCTGAAAAAGCCAAATGAAATATTCAGGTCATTTTGCAGACATCTACAGCTGTAGATCAGGGACACACACCGAGGCCATCCGGTACGCTTCTGGCTGAAGGAGCAAAATAAAGTAGACACTGTCTCTAAATATATTGTCTTTCAACAGTGATGCATACTCACAAAATAATCATGAGGTTTTTGAAATACGAACTGCAGAAAGACTTTAAGGGTATTGTCCAGTTCAGAATAGTACATCCTCTGGCTATTATTTGAGCTGCTCTGGTGAAAGGAGCCCTAACATGAAGAAAGCTGATAAACCGTACCCGTTCTGCCCCAACACACCTCTGTCCACGGATGGTCTATGTCCTCCCTCCCAAAAATGATTACAGAGAGTTGTATTACAGCTAGGCTTGCAACATTTATTTTAGCACTTCGATTCTGCATGCAGAAATACATTATCAAAATGACTTTTTCAAAATCGCCCATTTGCGTGTATTTCATACATCCTTTCTGGTTACTGCTGGGTTTTCTGTGAACTGTAAGATTTGGGAGGCTAAGAGAGTCCTGCTGCCGGTTTATTTATCTGTCGCTAAATGGCACCCTGACACTTAGGGAAGTGTTTCTGGAGGTAACACCAAGAAACGCATGTCTCCAACAACCTCAGCTGAACTCTGCCTGCTCAGGAGATGGCCCTGGCTGTGAAATTTCACATGGCTCCTGACCCACGACGGGAGATGACAGCTGATCCTGATCCCGGGCTGGACACCAGCGCGAGCATTTCTGACACATCCCACGTCCAGTCTGAGGTCTAGAAACATTTCTGTCTGGAAAACCATTCTCTGGTGACCTTGGCGCTAGAAAAGCCCAGCTGCCCAGGTTTCCCAACAAAGCAAGAGTCTCCCAGTGAGACTCGGTTCTACTTAACCCAAACCTCAACTTACTAAAGCTTATTCTGGGCCTGTAAGAGCAAAATGACTCTTTTACCAGAGAGAAGAGAGTGGAAAACACCAGGGTGATTGTTTTCGTAAATAATGGAAGAAAAACCTCCATCACGCACTCAGCAGTGAACAGCTGAGGGTTTTATTTGAAAGAGCGGAATATCCAGGCAGTGAATTCATCGCTACAGGAGACCCATACAGTCTGCCACAGACACAAACAAAAATGCAGCCGGCACACGCAGGAGGCGACGCAGAGGAATCAGATAAACCAGGACTAGGTATTTTTAACTGTCATTAGTATTACGAGAAGAACTGTGACAAAGGGAGCAGCTTCAGAATTCAGTGTAGTGTTGTCATTAATGCCAGCAAAATAGTGTCATATCAAGAATAGCGCAAAATGAAGGCAAGAACAGGCATCTTTATAAGACAACCACAGCATCAATTATCAAAATAAAAGAATTCTTCTTGTGAGATTCTGAACAAAATCTTGACTTAATACAAATATCAGATATTCCCTTTACTGCATGTTTCAGTCTTTTAGTTGTACAAGACTATAAACACTTCCAAGAAGAAGAGGTGTTTTACTAATACAGCAAGACAAGCCACTGAGCATGTATTTCTCAGCTTGGATCACAAAAACACACTCGTTTACTTCTTGCCAATGACTGGGAAGATAACTTGCAGTATCAAAGACGCTTTATAATATGTTTGACTGCGAAGAATAGAAATAGAACTTGATTCCCGTAATCTCTTACCAGAGCTCGGATAAAGATGTTCAAAAATTTAGATGCTAATTTGAACAAATGGCATCAAAACCACCTGCATATGTTTACTTTCTGTGAACGTGGAGAGAAGAAAAGCATAACTAGGATCACGTAATCTGAAGATACTTTAAAAGCCCAAGATGTCCCTGGTAATTCTAGCAAGTGGAGTCTGGTAAACGTTTTACCCAGAAAAGTTAACAAGTAAATGGTGTTCCCTTCCCTGCTCTGTGTACTTTCTATGATGTAATTTAACAACTTCTTGTTGAAATGACTAAAATAAAGCAGACTTCACAAGGTAATGGGCTTTACTGGTGGTGTAAGCATTTTTTAAAAAGAGCTGGACCTCTGTTAGAAGCTGCGTATTTCTCCAAGATCGATCAATCAGTTACTCTGTCCTTCTATCATAAACCAACTTTTGATAACAGTTTCTTTCCTGCTACCTTTCCTGAGAGATTTTTTTTCCCCACTCACTTGTGATAATAAATTTAATTAACATCACCAGAGTGCAGGAAATACACGGTATTCTATCCCATAATCTCAATTACATAACTCAAGTATTAGTTCGGCTGTAAAGAACCAAATATTCACAGTAGATTTGTTCATGAATGATCTATTGATTAAAAGATCATGATAGCCAACTGTGAATATTAATTTACAGGCTATCTATAAACAAACAGACAAGACTAATTAAAGATGTTTATCTCTTGGATGACTTGCTCATCTCTAGTAATCCATATTCTTACTGTCTAACAAAACAGTTTTACAGAAAACTCGGTAATTTCAGGCAACTCTACTGTAAGAATATCAACTGATGATGTACTCCGCACAGCATGAAAATTGTAATACGTAATAAATACAGCACTATTAAAATAATAGGAAAACAACTGCCTCTGAATGAAGCAGCCCCTCCCCCAGGCTCTCATTTCTGAGACAAATTAGCATTTATTAGCATAAACATTTGTGGTGGCCACTCAATTGGATCAGGAAACTGATCTGGATTAAAGTTAACTGGACAAGACAAACAAACAGTAGTTGCTTTCAACATGGATTTTAAGGATTATCTCCACTTCTCCCGGGTGATGGCATCCCACCTCAGTCTCCTGAAAAGCACCTTCCTATCTACTTTGAAGGAACTTTCTAATTTTGATTCTGAAATAAAAAAAAAAAAAAAACAACTTTCCTAAATCTATTCTTGCAGAGGAGAGTTACTATTTTTCAGCCAAAATATGTTCAGATTTCAGAAGCTGATATTTTTTCTTCAAGGGGAAAAGTCATTAAGGAAAAGCAAGCATTCTGAGAACAACATCGCTAGAAAACCTTGTTTTCCATGCCCAAAACTCCTAGATGGAAATTTTTCCAGTAGCTTTAGCTTAAACCCATCACAGAACTTCCCACTACTGTTCCAGCACAGCATGAAAAAAATTTGACAGAACATAACTTTGTGGCTCTCAGGATGCACAGGGATCCCCGCGCACATTTGCTCAGCATAACCCTATGAACCTGAATATTACGGTATCTCCTAAACGTGAAGTTGGCCAGGTGGTACAAGAGCGCTAGAAACCCAGTCGCTCAGATAACTTCTGGTGGACAAACAACACCGCCTGGGCAAGGCAGGGACTAACTGAGCTCTTCCACCTCTGACTTTGGGGTCATCTCTTCTCATTTTGGCTGCTGTTAATCACTACATGTATCATGGCTTACTCAACAATTTATATCCAAGGTCTAATGAAACCACTTTCACTGTTGCTAAGACCTCAAGCTTTTAACCTTGTAGGAAAAGCCTCTCTATAGCTCTGTAGACCTCAAACTCCAGTATACTCCATTTTTCTAGGGATCTGCCCAACGTTGGCGAATTCCCTGAACAGATGAGATCTACCTACACCTTCTCTAGCAGAAGGTGGCAGCCAGACAGAAGGGGTTATAGCTCAACCTCTATCTATCCTTCACGGCTTCTCACTCTGTGCACAGTCCCTGAAGACGCAGGCAGGTAAGCCCAATTTACAACAGCCCCAAGGCAGCGCATAATTATTCCAGAGCCCACCCTAGACTCCAGACACTCCTAAGATGAGAAAAGCAAAAAGGTAGCAATCAGACACCTTTTCCTCTTCACTCATGCTTAACAGATCTCAGCTGGAGGTTAATTATTCCTATGTAATTATGCTAAGTTCTGAAGTGACGATCATATAGTGAAAATAAACTGTAACTACATTTTTATTTAAATCCTGATTCATAACAAGGCTATAAATGACATCAAAGAAATCAATAAGGATAGAGCACTAATATCTAAGTAACAAACTGCCTCCATGTAGTATTAGTTTCTGTGAATTTCTTCATATAGATAGATTTGAGGGTGGCTTGACTTTTCTTATTTTTTCTCTTCTGTGGAAGCTAGATTTAATACACTTTGAAATATAAATAGTAATGAGGCCATAAAAGATGCTGAAATGAATGAGAGTCAAAGAAAGAAACGGATAAGGAGAGGATTCAGACTGATAAGCAAGTTGGTAATTTCAAAATGCATGAAGTTGGGGCTAGACACCAATAGCCCCCTAAAAAAAAGCAACCCTAAAAAAAAAAACCCCGTAGTCTTTCAGCTCAAAATCAGGTCGTTGTAGTATGTAGTCAAAAACTCCTGTCAGAGAAGACAGATGATGAAAATGAAGCTCAGCACAATCGTTGCCAACGTGAAGCCATTGCGGAGAATAAACCACAGCAATGAGAGGCAGAACAGAACTGTTGGGTCATCTGCTCCGTGTCCCAGCAGTGGAGGGATGTGTCTGGCGTTTTGTCAGTGCCTTCGTTCCGTTTGTGCCTGTTCTATGTGACCCCTAGGCACAATGACTTCCAACACTTCTCTCGCAAGTCTACCTATGATCAATTAAAGTTTCCCAGTAGGAAATGCTCATTTCTGCATAGTTAATTTCGGCAAAATTCAGTTTGTTAGCCATAAATATATTCTGTTGCATTATCTGGAGTATTCCACACTCTCGGTTTCGCATGGCCTATGTGCAGTTATGAAGATGTTCCTTAGAGACATTTTGGCAAATCATATTCAGTTTCCGCATTTGGTTTTAAATCCAAGTGAAAGAAAATCTTGGGCACATATTATTGCACTAGATTCCTACAAATGACATGCCAGTGTCTTTTCTAACTCAACTGTTCAACTGGCTAAAAAAGAAGCTACCTGTCAGCATCACCCATTCACCTTCTCTTGCTTTCCCCTTGACCCCAGCCGGCAGCTGCCAACAAGAGGGAACATACGGTGATTATTTTGCAGCCTCCACCCAGTTCCCAGCTGGATCCTACTCCCTCTTCCTTATGGAAAGGTGAAACTCCCATTCATATCAGCCTGGCCAGAACTGGTCCCCTAGGATATAGGTTTCACTGCAAGGTTAAGATACTAATAGGAATACACTCCCTTTTCTCATCCGTCTGCAGTATGGAGGTACGTAGGATATCAACTCCTCAGTGTTATCCCAAGCTATAAAAATAGAAGAACTTGGTGAGGAGGGGGTTAGGGATTTTTGGGGTTTGGGTTTTTGTTTGTTTTTTGTTTTGTTTTACTTCGGAAAACAATCTCTATGTGTGAAATGTGGTGATTTGTGGCTTGGGTAATATTGTTTTAACCCAGCTAATGTAAAAGCAACATTCATTCTTAATCAAATCCATGATAATTCATTTAGCTCCGCTAAGATATTTGCCCAGTTTACATACATTAGAGTGATACATTGTAGTGTGAATGCTATATAAAGAAATATTTCCCGTATCTCTTCTAAATTAATTGCTTAGATTTAATAGTTTCCTATTAAGCAAAATAGGAGTTCATGACTCACTTTTTTGATATCATCCTTTAGTTTATATTTCTCCTCCTCTCCAAATGTAATTAATATTAATGTTTTAAATTACTTCCAACATAGAAGACCCCTGTGTCTTTAATCATGCTCATTTCTGGATCTGTTTAAAATTCTTCTCTCTTTTTTCAGTCACAGGACATGACTGAAATTTTAATGCTGTCTGCAAAATGGTTCTGTGCCACTGCTTTATCATGTGTAATGACATTCCGCTCTCATATATCCCATTTGGCTGAGTTGACTGTTGTTATGCATCCAGAAATGGTGTCCTTATATATCCACAACAGCATAATAAAAAAAAAAAATCCACTCAGAAATTGGAAAAAGTTGGTAATGAATTTTTCCAGAGGAGAAACAAAGGGCAGGCACTAACCTGTTTTTCCACCCCGAAGACGAGCGTTTGGTTCAGGGATGAGGCACACTGCTCAGTCTGTACTGATTTTTTATGTAAAATCATAGAGACTAAATTTTATCAGCCTGGCACCTTTCACAAAGACTATATACACCAGCGGATTTTAAAGATACTGTTCCAATATACTGATAGGGCAACGGCTCTCCTACCAAAGACCTTTGCCTCTGGGTCTTTAAAGAAGCTTATGATTAAGCAAGCCTTATCATGATTTTTTTTTTTCTAATGCCCGCTTCTTGTAAGTAGAATGACTTGCCGGCTGCTGCCTGAAGAATTCCTCAGAGCATCACGCTGAATAAGATCACACTTAACGATTGGTTTAGGTTTATCCATTGCCAGTCAACGGGAGAAAGGTGCGTTATGGACACCGCTCACTCCGATTCGATGCCAGCCACAGTCCTTGTATTAAATGGGGATATTTAAAATTAACATCTTTTGTTCCTAGCCGAAATGAATAGACGGCTTGTGTTTTGTCATTAGAGATGGTGCTGCACAGTCACTGTAGCAACCAAAGAAATGGTTATAAACCCCCCCGGGGGTCACTGAGGACAGTGGCACTGACTCGTGTGACCTCATCCCTCTTCCTTCAGAAGAGGCAAGACCCAGCACTTCACAGTCCTCCTGGACAGACAGATGTTCAAGCAAGAGATGGTTCAATGAGACCAAATTAATTTCTCCACCCCGCTAGTTAGGGAATTGCCTTGCACTGTTTCCCTTCAGGAGAAGTTTCAGGATGTCTGGCAGCAGAGCGGCCATCCGACATTGATCCAGCACATGTGGGGAAACGGTTCCAGGGGCGCTGGCAGAAAGATGCTCTTGTATCTCCTTGATACAAGCAGGATCCACCAGGTCGGCGAGAACTGTCTTCACTTCAGGCTACTGTTCTGTTCGGCCAACACATTGCAGACACATCAATCTACGCCCACTCCCTCAGGCGCTTTTTGTTTCTCTTTGATTCAGTTATGAGATCTTAAAGCTGAGGAGGTCTGGTGTAAGCATACAGCCTATCTGGTCACCACATCGCTATTCTATCTTTACCCTACTCCAAATTCATTTTCCACCACTTGCCGAACACCGGAGTGTGCGTGAGCAGGGAGCCAAAGGACTGGGCACCCTCCGGCTTGTCGAATTAGGGTCCTAGACGCTGACGGGCAGCCAAGTTATTTCCAAGCAGGCTTTAAAAAGACAGATGTTAGCTCAGTGGCAACACCACCTTGGAAATTTTTGCTCACTTGCAGTTCTCCTATACAGCCATTTAGAAACCTGATAATAATCTGTGTTATGAGAGTTATTTTATTACAGATTGGAGACCTGTAAGTTCTATTTCAAGGGGCATTGATGCTTTATTCGACTCTTTAACCTGAAGTGTTAATTTATATGTTAATGCCAATAATGAGCTAATATTTCTGGGGTTATATATCAAGAATTTTGATATCTTTTAGCCACTGCATGATCTCAACTTGAGAATTACTGAAGGAGAGTAAATCAGGATAAGTACTTTAACATATAGTCAAGTCTATGATACTACAAAGCATGCTCGGTGTCAGAATTTGCCTGGGTTGTCTTGTTGGCCATTGATTTTCAGAGGGCCAAAATTGGATGCAGTAGGCGGCAGCTACTGTCCCTCAACTAAGCCAAACATTGCCACTGTTTCTGAGGATGAATATTGCATTTATGTTATACAGTAGTCACGCAACATCCCAACAAATGGGATTAGGGTATCATTGCACTGAGATAAATTAAAGTGTAGCAAGAGACAGTTCCTGCCATTAAGCATTCACCACCTAATTAAACAAGTCAAACAAAATGTAACTTCTCAAGATGAAAAACTAGGCCAGAGAAGTGGATTTCCTTATTAAAGATTTCACAGCTTTTTGGTGGAAGAGCCACAAGTAGGAGCCCAGCAGTCCTACCCAGTGCCTCCCACCTAGGCTTCAGTTATGCCTTGAACATGGGCTACTCCACGAGGTCAGACCAAAATCCTTCCCCTTCTGCTTGCAGAAATCATGGGTTGAAAACACAGAGATTTGCTGATGTGATTGATTCACATGGAAAATGAGACACCCGACAACATGATCTGGAGACACCTTGCTTCTAGCCAACAACAGCCCCTGCACAGCACTGATGACGAAATGCCCATTAGAAGGTAAAAGAGGTTATGACACAGACAGATTTTGTTGTCATGGACTGCAGAGAAATGAGCAGATATTTTTTGGACAGCTTCACTGCAGAAGGACCGGAATATTTATGGGTGAACTCATTTGAATACCCCACATAAAGTAGTCAAGTGACCTCATAATATTATTTCGTGACAGAGAAGGATCGTTACTGTATCTTTACCCTACTCCACACGGTTTACATGTGGGATGACAGAGGCAGCAGGGGTGGTTTGGTTGTCTAAAAGTAGGCATCCAGTACTATTTTAGAAACTTCACAGTGATGCTCCAGGACTCCTGGGTTTCCCAGGGTTATCTTCTGGCTTCATGGTTATATTTGCCAGCCTCATGCAGATGTCTTGGATCTACATTTAAGCTCATGAATTGCTCCCGAAGTGACCTAAAAAAACCCAGGAATCACGCAATGAAGCATGAAAAGGACCCCGGGCTGTATTTGGATGTGACAACACTCAACTGCATTTCACAAATATCACCTCTTTTCTTCCCGCTTTCATTCAGACCCATATAGCCACCTCTTCCCCTTGACCAATTACACTTTCACCAATTTCTCTCCCATTTGCAGCCTTCGCTGACAGTCAATTTGTCTCTCCCTCTTTTTTCTCCTTTTTTTACCTGCTGGTTGTACTTTCTGGTCAATAACAGCCTATGAAAGGACTCATAAAAAGGAAGGATGAGGGGGACAGAGGCAGCCGAGCGAGCAGAGAGCAGCCCGTGTGGGCAGTAAAGGCCCAGATGATGCAGAAATAGTTTTGGGATTTGAAGGCAGGAGGACAGAGGAGGCCGAGACGACGTTTTATTGTTTCAGGAGTTGGGATGAGGAATAGGCTGGAACATACCACAAAATTCAACCGGCAACAAGCATCAGCAACCAAAACCAGTGGCTGATTTTACCAGTCCCTCTCCCATACTAAGAAGACACTGTACCTTGCACTCACTCACAGTACAGCCATAAAGAGCATCTGCGTTCAGCTACCTGTCATTTCAGATCTCTTATTGGTTAGCCATCCTCTTACAATGGTGCCTGAAAAAGTGACATCGAAATGACATCAGACGTTAGCAATGCAAGAACACCAAAAAAATCTAACGGGTTTGCTCTCCCCTTCAGTTTAGACAACCTGTGCGGCCGTTTGGTTCTGGCGGTTTAAAAGAAGCCGACATGGTCTGCGGACAGACAGTCGGATCTGTAATTAATCCCACAGGGGTGCAGCAGGAAAGAAAAGAAATTTTGCTCTAGGATGTTATATTAGTGCAACGACCATTAAGATTTCTAGTTCTCGCAATTGTGTGAGGGACAAATTTTGCTATTTTTAAAGCGTAAACGCTTTGGGAATACAGAACATTTTATTTTTATGTTTAGACAGTGCTCTACAGTCAGCAGTCAGACAGGGAGAGAATTAACACTACAAAATTAATTGTGTCACTGTGAGACAGCATTTTACAGAATTCCCTGTATTCAGCAAATGTCTGTGCAGAAATGGAGAGGCACAATCCTTAACAAATAACCCACGTTCTCTATTCTGCTCCGGTTAGATGGATCGGACTGAAAACTCTTCTTTCTGACAGTATTTTCTGAAGTTAATTTCTGTCGCTGCTGAAAGATCAGAGTTGAACATACCAGCTAACAGATTATCTCCTGACCCTGAGCAATAGATGTCACATACTTCACGCAGAAAATGTAAGGAATTGCCATCTAGTTTTTAAATTCTGATTCAAAGCAGGAGAAATAAAGTTTAGTACAACAACCGACTAGTTAAAGCTTTTGTGACTTCGGAGCTCTGCTCCATAGGCTCACACAATAACGACACCTATTTGGCTTTAGACAGCCAAGGGGTTTTTTTAACTTCTAAAATATGAAAAGAGAAAGACTTAAGATAATATTTTTTTCTCTGCTAATTTCTTATGCAGTTTGGAGTGCTAGGGATATGCTTGTCATTAGTTTTATCTGTTTGAGAAACTAATGAAATTATGGAGGCTTCAAATTTCACCAGATAAACAACCAAAAGTACATTTTCCATGTCCAATTTCCATGTCCGCAGTGGTACCAGGGAGCGTACCTCAAGGCAAACTGTTTTAAAACTATTTCGTGTGGGAAGAATCTGCAGTAATTACTGTATCATTACAATTGTTCAAATAACAGTACAACAATTAATAATAACCATTGATTCACTAACTAAAAAAAAATGACATGACTTTCAGTAATTCAAACACAGTCAGCGATTTTTATTGGTGAGGGAACTCTTGCCTTGTTCTGAACTAATTATTTCTGTCTTGAGACTCTCCCATCAGTTTCTTTCTTGCACTCCATTTCAGGCAATTACTCTGTCTGTAGCAAAAACAGACTGCCAAAAGTGACAGTTGGTAAAAACTACCCCTTTTAGAGAAAATGACTTTGCAAATTCTGCTCTTTTGAGTACTAAAAATCCTCATTTTTCAGGAAGCGTTACTGCACAGTAACTTTAAACTACCTGACAAGAATTTTTGACAAGCTCGGTGTTTGGGAACGGCTTGAAGAATGACAGTTTGTGTGACACAGCCGAATATTTTTGCATGTGATTATGGGAGTTTTGTCTTCTTCGTCATCCTAATTTTGATACGAGCATCAAAAATAACAGTCACTGCCAAAAATGCCAGTACCCTGGCTTCCCACATCATGTGCAGGTGATTGCCTTTACTCTACCCTGTTTCACAGTCACTTAACAATAAAGAATTATTTGACACCTCTGTTCTACAGAGGATTTGATGGGAAACAGTGAGCACGGCCAAGTTTCCTCTATTTGGGCCAGCAAGGCATTTAAGCAAAGGGGAAATGCCACTGGCTCCACTAAAGCGATGAGTAAGTATAGTACACTGCCTGGTTCAGGGAAAAAAAAGACTGTTTTGGAAGTTTGCTTAAGTAAGAGCTTACGTCCACGTAGCAGTTGGATATAAGACACATTTTAACCTGCTCGTCGGGGATATTCAGGGCTACCTTGTGCTCTCTGGAATTTAAACTACTTAGCAAGTTTTCTGTAATGCATACAGCCCTTCAGACACCGGGTACTGCTGCTGTATAAAAACAGTCAGGTATTTAACAATTTCTCGAAAAGAATTGCAGTCACCTATATTATACAGCTTGTCTTCTGTTTGATAGATTACATGCTACAATGAAATATATACTTGTCCATGTAATTTTTTAACTGCGTACTTGAACAATGATTATGATATGCATTGCATTTTAAATTATCTTCCATTATGTTTCATGTGCCATACAGATTTCCGTTGGCATTTGCGAGGCAGCCAGAAAATTACAGCAATTATTGAAAATTATTGTGATATAAAAGCAATGTGTTTCCCCCTCCTCCTATCAATTTTCTTTGTATTGGTATATAAAACAGAGTGCTGCTTCAGCACCTAGGAAGACAAACTGTATTTTTTCCTCCTTAACTATTAACTGTGCAGAGAGAATTAATTCTACTTAGTTTTATAGTTTTGGTAGCAGATATGCAGTCAATATTAATTCAGAACTTTTTTTAGGGTTATGCCTTTTACTATCTAGCCATTTACTTGACTTAGGCTAGAATTTTATATATATTTCTATAGATACATGTGCACTCATATATTTTCATGAGTATAAGAGTCAATTCTTTATTCTTCATTAAAAATGTAATCTTTTTTTAGTTTCATTATTGCTTTTCTGGTTCAGATTGAGGAGATTTTAACAAGAAGTTCTTTGACCAATCTTTTTTTATTACTTAATTTATCTTAATGGCATGGACCTGTCCTATAAACTCATCTATCCATGGTTAGTTTGACATTCATGAGTAGTTTCTAAAGACCCTATGGCTACGCTCATGTGCATGAAGTTAAATGTTCACTTGTTTATAAGAACAAGGTCTTATTTTGCCTGGGCTTTCTTAAATACAGAGCACTAAGCCTTCATTGTGTTCCTTTAAGGGGAGAAACAATTTGAAAGTGTCTGAAAAATAGGATTAATGTTTTTCATAGCATACATAAAGAACAGTAATAATTTTCATCATGTATGCTTAACTATAAAGCAAAATTTGTAATGCAAATGTCTATACTATAGCATAACAAACTTGTACTTTGTGTGTTCCTGTGAGTTTAATTGAATCTGACACTGTAAATGGCAGGAATTTTAATTACTTAAAATAATATCTGTATCATGACCTAACATACTAGTTAAGGAGGATGTTGTTTGATTATAATTCAATTCTACACGTTTCGTTCTTTTTTTATGCTTAGAAAAGCAAATACATGCAATGTCTTTACTGTGACAAGAAGGTGTCTCATGCTAGTTGCTGGAAAAACCAACCAGAAAAAAACTAAACAGGAAAACTATATTAAAATAAAACCAGATTTCAAAATAAAACCACAAAAAAAGAAATAATTCCTGTTTAAAATCTTACCTTGGCTCCCTGTTGTAACCATTGGAACAGCTACCCCAAAAAGATACGTAAGAAAGTTCTCTGATGTGGGATACTGAGGTATGCTATGTCATGATATTACAAAGTCAGGCCCTTAAATTAAGCAGGGCTCTTATTTATTTACCTTTTCCTTCTGTTGTGGTTTTCTCTCTGAACTCCCTTTCATTTTTTTCTTCTCAAGTTTTAACTTTAAAAAAAAGGCCACCAAGGACACAAAGGAAGCACAGCTTAGCCATGAGCTTAATTTGAAAATGCCAAGCACCTCTCCTGTCTGCTTAATATCAGTAACGGTATTCACTCCCTGTTCAGCATCCTTACATGGAGAAAGGATGCTGTGACAGTGGGCAGCAATGCCACGAGCTGGAGGTTAACTGGAAGCGACAAACAAGTCACACCTAACGTTGCTGAGCATTGTAATCTCCACTACCTCCAGCTGATTGTTTTGACACCATTTGCGGCATTAATTATACTAGTTAAAACACTGGGCTTCCTCCCACATGCGTTACATAGAATTATAGAATGGTTTGGGTTCAAAGGGACCTAAAGATCATCTAGTTCCAACCCCCCTGCCATGGACAGGGACACCTCCCACTAGACCAGGTTGCTCAAAGCCCCATCCAGCCTGGCCTTGAACACTTCCAGGGATGGGGCATCCACAGCTGCTCTGGGCAACCTGTTCCGGTGTCTCACCACCCTCAGAGTGAAAAATTTCTTCCTGAGATCTAATGTAAATCTCCCCTCTTCCAGTCTGAAGCCATTACCCCTCGTCCTATCACTACATGCCCTTGTAAAAAGTCCCCCCCCAGCTTTCTTGTAGCCCCTTTCAGGTACTGGAAGGCTGCTATAAGGTCTCCCTGGAGACTGTTTCAACACTTCTAGAGGCCTGTCTTCACTTCATCCTTGACTCCTTCCACAGTAGGATGCTCGTGTGGTTAAACACGTATTTTGCACAACAGTGTGCCAGCTGTTACTTGTGACAGTGACTGGTAACTAGCGTAGGGGCAATTTTTAGCATTACATGCAACTTCCTCATTGTTTCTGATGAAAGGTGAACCAACAAATTCCAGGAAGATAAACTCTCCAGAGGAACGAGCTTAACGATGCTCTTCTCTTTCCTTCACCCCTCCCCACCATGCAAAAAAAAACCCCCAAACTCAGATATTGGTGCAGTTTTAAATGGCTATTTTTCCAGGAGCTCTGTGGTGTCCTAGGCATCGGATGGAACACGTCAGCCTAAAAACAGCAAAGAAATTAAGCACTGGCTTTGAGAAACCGCTCAAAGCAGTTAATATACTGAAGGGCTTGTACTCAAAGCATCTTTTCTCTCTCTTGTGGTTCATCTCTAAACTCCCCTTCTCAGTACTTTTACTTAACATGTTGATGTTGGCTGTACTTAAGCCTGCACGTGCTTCATTGAGTCAACACTTCGGATGGACAGACAGACACAGAGAGAGACGGACACCCTGAAACGCCGTGGCCGTGTCAGTCGTAGCACAAGCCTGATGCTGAGAGGCAGCAGGTCGCAGCCCCTCTGCTGCGGGCTCCCGAGCTGGGACGCGGCAACTCAGCGCTCAGACCCGTGGTCCCAAAGCGCAGCCGATGCGGGTGGCAGGGCGGCTGCCCAGCGCCGCGTCCCCCCACCCTCCCCATTCTGCTTCACCGAACGCCGGAGGGCTTGAGCATCCCTGGAGCTGGTCCAGCTCCCGCTCCTCCGGCCCCTCTCATTTACACAACCGCGCGGGCAAACTTTACAACACCTCATATATTATTTGGCTAGGGAGGAGGGAAAGGACAGTTGCAGCACACGGGGGGTTATTACTGAGTCTAACCAGATGAGCGTATGTCGTGGGGCTGCTTAGTATTATGGTTTAAAAATAGACATATATTTATGCTGGCTTTAGTTGCCATGGGTAAGTCTAAACTACATTTGGTTTTCTTTTTTTCTAAACAGTGCTTTAAGTCGTGTGAGCTCAAAAAAAATAAAAATGCAGAAACCAGCCGTGTTGCACTAAAATATTTATTTTTTAAATGTGAAGTACTGCTGACAGAAATGTACAGTATGGCATATGCACAATCAGGCAGTGTGACGAAGGCTAAGCTACCAGTGTCCTGCAGCTGTCATTCATAAAGGAAACTATCTACTCCATATATATCAATATACGTTACTATAGTAACACACAGCTTTTATTTTTCTTCAGATTTGTTATGTAGAAGCCAAGGAGCATGTTCAGACACTGAGTGCATTCATAACCCCATAGAAATGTGACTGCCTTCTCCAAGGCACCTCTAATAGACTTGTTAACTGCTAAAGACTGCAACCTACGCTGAACAAGCGTAGAAACAAAGAGCAAACAGCCCTCACAACAGTAACATACAACCATGATCGGGCTCGTATCCACAGCTCAGCAAAAATCAAAGACGATGTCAAAAAAAAAAAGGCAATTAAATAACATCACTGTTGTCATTTTCGAGGGTAAACCCAAGGGACGAGATCCTACAGCCAGGACCTTTTCATGTCTTCTCACTTGCTCTCAAAGGGCGGCAATGGACGGACCCCGAGGAGATGTGAAATGTGGAATAACACCACCACCTTGCCACACAGGGGGTTCTGCTCTCACTCCCTCTGACTTGTTTTTACAGTTTAGTGCCACAGCTTTGTTGCAAAAGTCATAAACAGATTTTTGTCAGCTTCCCCTAGCAGAACTCCCCAGGCCGTTGGATCCTGGGGAACCGCAGGACAGAAATGGTTAAATACCCTGGAAAGACTCTTTTTCTTATGAACACATCCATCTTTGATGACTCATCTCTTTTCAATTTACTTTAAGCACCATTTAATTTTAAAACTGAAACGTTGTAGGGAGCTTCAGGGCATCGAAGACAAGACAAACGGAAAGCAACGGTGCTCCAAGATTGTGTTAGTTCTTACCAGGAGAGTTATGCAGCACCATACCTAAAAATACAAGCACAATCTATTTAAAGCATTGTTACATTCGCTCACTCTTTACTTTCCTTTGGTAGCTAGCTATGTTGTGGCTGAGTTCAGGAGCAAGTCTTCAATCTTGCGGCACTGTGGTTACAGGAAAAAAGCAGCCGAGGATCAAATTTTAGTTTTATGCAGCTGTACAGCAACACTTTGGGCACTCTGGAATTAAAGGGAAAAAATTAACTAGACTTTGTTTGGTTTCCTGCAGTGGACTGCTTTCTGGCAGGGATGAAGGATAGTCCGTGGTTAAGAAACTGGCTGCACACTTAGAGGATGAAAGTTCAGTTCCCGAATACTGCAAGGGGTTTTGCATTTCCCTGACCAAATTACTTAGGGCAAGGCTGTCAGAAGTAAAGAATGATTTCATCTTCGTCCACAGGAGGTTGCCCAATTGGAGAGAATTTAATGGACTTTGATTTTCTTGGAAACATTGAGAATCAGCATCCCCCAAAATAAGGTGCCTTCGTCTCCAGTTTGTCTCCAGATTTCCTCCTTACATTCCTACATGCTTTCTGAAAATCCAGGCCAATCTCACCAGGGCTCAACTGCCTATCTATATCGAGAGAAAACTCATATTCTTTTTCACACTTTTCATATTTATTTCATATTTATTTTTGCCTGCTTAGCTGCAAACCCCATTTAGCGTGTCTGTGTATAGTGCCTGGTATCAAGCTCTCAAATCCCAATCCGAGGGATCTGCAATGTCACTAAAGTACAAGTATCTCAGCATCAAAATCATCCATTTTGATAGGTATCTTTTTCAGCACTTTATGCTGAAAAATACTGTACACCTGCATCCAATTTGGGTGTGGGATAGTTGGCATACAGAAAACAACTGGAATGCCTTAGAAGATTTTTCTGGCTATGACACTGTGGCTTTTGTCAGATTCCCTTCCCCACCCTTAGCGTTGGTGCCGTGGCTCCGGCTGCAGGCAGAGCAGCACGTGGCCACCACCAACTCCATCCTGCCCGAGAGAACCACGTCCCAGAGAATACACTTCCCCCGACAGAAGATCAGCAGATACTTTAGTGGTCGCTTTTCTGCCACACTCTCGCGGGTGAACAGGGGGACACCACAAGCAGCGCTTTGAAAAGCACTAATCTGCTTTGGCACACTTCATTAAAATTGAAACCCGGTAAGCTGAAATATGCTACATTTTAAGAAAAGTGTTAAGACTTGAGGAAAATATTATCTCAACCTGTTCTTTACTAGTTTGCATTTCATAGAATCATAGAATCATCGAACGGTTAGAGTTGGAAGCGACCTTAAAGATCATCCAGTTCCAACCCCCTGCCAGGTTGCTCAAAGCCCCATCCAGCCTGGCCTTGAACACCTCCAGGGATGGGGCATCCACAGCTTCTCTGGGCAACCTGTTCCAGTGCCTCACCACCCTCACAGTAAAGAATTTACTCCTGGCATCTAAATCTCCCCTCTTTCAGTCTAAAACCGTTACTCCTCGTCCTATCACTACGCTCCCCGATCAAGAGTCCCTCCCCATCTTTCCTGTAGCCCCTTTTAGCTACTGGAAGGCTGCTGTAAGGTCTCCCCGGAGCCTTCTCTTCTCCAGGCTGAACAACCCCAACTCTCTCAGCCTGTCCTCATAGCAGAGGTGCTCCAGCCCTCTGATCATCTTCATGGCCCTCCTCTGGACTCTCTCCAACAGGTCCATGTCCTTATGCTGGGGGGTCCAGAGCTGGACACAGTATCCAGGTGCGGTGTCACCAGAGCAGAGGGGCAGCATCCCCTCCCTTGCCCTGCTGGCCACACTGCTTTTGATGTGGCCCAGGATGCGGTTGGCCTTCTGGGCTGTGAGCGCACATTGCCGGCTCATGTTGAGCTTCTCTTCCACCAACACCTCCAAGTCCTTCTCCTCAGGGCTGCTCTCGATCCATTCTCCACCCAGCCTGTATTTGCTCTCGGGATTGCCCCAACCCACACGCAAGACCCTGCACTTGGCCTTGCTGAACTTCATGTGGTTCGCACAGGCCCATCTCTCAAGCCTGTCCAGGTCCCTCTGGTTTGCAAAGAGGAAAAGCAGCCCCATGGGGCAGTAGCCCCCACCCCAGTGAAGCACGGTCCTCGTAGCTCCTTCCTGTAGCACACCCCACGGGAAGCTCCGGTTAGGAAGCCAGATGCAGGACAAGGTGGTGTTCTCAATACTCTGATCACTGCAGAGTTTTCCCGGAATGGGAATCGGCGCCCGCCTCTCACAGTCAGTGTCCCATAGCATCGCCGGCACTAGTAAGAACTGGGCTATCACTGGACGTGTGGGTAGCTGCCGGCAGTGATGGTGAACAGTTTCCAACGAAGCCTTGGCCTCGTAACCAGCTATCTAAAATAAATGGTATTTCTCTGAAGATTTTTAACATCTCCACCACAGGCTTCAGGGCTAGATCGGAAATAGCTCACGCAACGCTTTGCCCCATGACCTGCCATTCCCACCGCCAAGGCACAAACAAGCTCTGTGGTCGGTCAAGAAAGGGGTCTGGCATTTCAGGGGCAGGGGGCTTCTTATTCCTTAAACAGTTCAAACTTTAGCAGAAATAAAGCTGTTTACTTAGGGGTAATTTATTGCAATCATTAATATTAGTTCTGATTCAGAGGAGGTGAAGACAGCAGATCTCCCTGTCCGTTTCAATGTAACTTGCTATGCACAATCCAGTCTCTTAAACTTCGGTAAAATCCTCTATCTAAACAGCCCACAAGCTTTACTGCAAAGCGTTAAAAACCTAATGGTCTTCATCTACTAACTTTTGATTTCTGTTCTGAAACGCAGAGCTTTAGAGCAGCTTTGTTTAAATTATCTGAGTTTAGAGAGCACTTAAATTCAGCCTCAAACTGACCTTGTTGTACAAACTGTGATTTTTTTTGGCACCGAAGCCTCGGGCTGCAGTCTGCTCCTCGTTGCGTGCCGCGTTGTATCCTTCCAAACGCATCCCCTGAATGCATCCCCTAGATATTCTCAGCAAAAGACTGTTTCCTGCTCGAGTGCCGATGCTTGGCCAAAAGTTCGTTCTCAAGCAAGCAGTGCAATGAATTATCCCTTTTTCCAAATGGAATAGCAACCACAAAATTATCTACAGGTTGAACCGGGAGCTATTGGAGCTGTGTGGATGTATGAAAGACTTGGAAGTTCTGCCTTGGAAACATGAGAAAAATGTGACCTTCTAATCACCACGTGATCATACCATGCATGCCTGCAGACATCTGCTCGACCGCATATAGCTGCTTCCTGTAAAAAAGAGCGAAATTAAAACTCGTGAGCCTCGGGAAATTTTAATATTTCGACGTTTTGTCGGCTCCGAAACAGGAGGCAACTGAAACAACGATCTGGCCTCTTCAGTTTAATGCTGACCCCACTCAAAGGGAGTATCTAGACTCTCCCTGGCAGGATTTTTGAGAATAAAATGGTGGTTTAATGGAAATAATGGAAATTTCTAGTGGAAATATCTTTTTCTGCTAGAAAAAAATATTCTGGCAGAAAATTGCAGTCCACTAATTCAAGTATTGTTTTCAATTTTTGAACTGCCTTGCACAGCGTGTATCTTTAGGCACGATTCTGCATTCTTGAATGATTTTTCACCATTTTTGCCATGCACGTGCTATACTTGCTTATTTTTTGTTTATTTTTTATTTATTTTTAAATAACTGCTGCCAGTACCTAGACTCTTCATAGGCTTGCTCTCTGAATATCCTCTCTCAGGTCTTCTGGGCTCCTGATATCATTTAGAGTCCCCTGGGAGCTTCAAAACCCACCCAGGAAAGCTTGAGCTATGGAGAGAGCAGTGAAATTACAGTACTTTAAGGGTAAAAATGTCACCAGGAGCTCGCTGCAGAAATGGCACTGTTACACCTCGCTGGTGAGCGCAGTGATTCTGTCCTCAGCCACCGATGTGGGAACTGCCAGCCCTCTCCCGGTGGAAGGTACATGGTCACCACAAGTCCTGCAATGAAACAGGAGGAGAAAAGCGAAGAAAGGGATAAAAACCAGCTTCACTGTACCTGTGAATATAAGAAAGCTCAGGGAAAGAAAATAAACTTTAACTAATGGGAAAAATCATACATTTTTCCTAATGTGCAAAACAATGGATGGAGCATAGCGGTGTTTGTATTATGATCTTATATTGACCTATTTTAAAAAAATGTATGTCTCTCTACAGAGACACACTGAGCACCCAGCATTACTCAAGTCAGGAAATACATTTGTTATTTGACAGATTATATTTTTTTTTTTTTATCTTGAAGAATAAAAGCTTCCTCCCAGAAACATGCAAAGCTAAAATGTTCATTTCCATTTCAGGGATAAAAATACTTACACTTCCTCTCAGAAGACGACGAGTATTACAGAAACAGAGAACTAAAAATGTATGGAATATATTCCTCCCTCTGTTTTCTCCTTTTTAATATCTATATGCCTATACATAGATCTAACCGCTAATGAATATATACAAAAATTCTATTACACAATAACATCCATATTATCAGATTATAGAATAAAGCCTAGTTTCGCAGCTATGACTGTCTGGCACATGCTGGGGTAAGAAAAATTTGAACTGGGAGGTTTCTAAAAGCCTGGCTTTCCAGAACTAACTGCCGCGGTGGCACTTTGCCAGACTGATTTACAGACAAGGCTCATTTTTATTTTTTCAAGCTGTCTTCTGCTATCACTCTGCATACCCAGATGTCATACGTTTGTGAGTTCTGAAGGAGTTCAGAAATAAAGACGATGAGCTGCTTGCAAAGATATGCAATCTCTCATTAAAAGCAACTACTGTTTCGGAGGACTGGTGGAGAGCTCGTTTAAAAAAAGAATTCCGAGGTAATCAAAAGCATTAGGGTGGGTAACCCTTACATCTGTACCTTCGGAAATCTGTTTGAAAAGTTACTTATAAACAGAATAACAAATTGGCTGGTATTGGAGCAGAAGTGAGTTAAACCAGTGGTCTTTGCAAGGAAAAAAAGCATCTCTCTTTTTATCAGAAGCTTCAAACTGGAAAAAGCAAATAATTCATAAAAGAAGAACTGGTTGACACGATCTGCTCAGGTTTACCAAAAAAATCCTGTCCTGAAGTGTTTATCACAGTAAAGGCAAAGCATTTTCATGAATCAAAAGCCGGTACTACAAAGCTCTGTATGAGATTCAATGTGTAATATATTTACTAATCACCTGAACGGAAGGTGAGCAGCGAAGTAAGACTGCTGCTTGCTGATGATGGAAAGTTATCACATGAGAAGTAACAAAGTTCAATGCTGGAGGGAAACGTCTACTTGCCTAAGTGCAAAAGCTTCAGTTTAAGAAAGAGACCTGATAATCACTATACAGCTGTGGTCAATGACACACGAGTATCCTTTCCTTCCCACACACGGACGTACCTATCCAAAAGTGAAATAATTCAGCAAATGGCTCAGATGATGAAGTACACAGGGAAAAATTCAGAGTAAGGCTTCGGCTAAAAAAGATGAGGAGAATTAGAAGAGATTAGCTGAATATTCATTAGGTCATTATAGAAAAGATACTGAAGGTTAAAGATGTAAGACGTTCAGAGAAGGGCAAAGGAATGGTCAGTGGCATGGAAAATCCCCTTGTTCAGAATAACTTTAAAACCTTTGGGACTGTTTCCCTTAAAGAAGTTTAACAACATTGGACAAAACAATAGAAACATTTGAAGTAAGGGGAGTAGGTCAAGAAGTATATGACAAACTTCTTTCTTCTGTGATTATTCAAAGCTATGACAATTTATGAAAATAGAAAGCAGAAAATCCAAATTGTATATTGGAAAGTTGAATCTGGCAAAGTGGACTGATAGTGACATCGGCTAAACAAATACTAGAAATTTTGATAGCAGAGATAGGGGTTTTTTTAAGCACTGGAAAAAATACAAGGACTTCAAAGTTTATGGCAATCTCCAAAGAGCAGAATGACTAAGATGAGAGCCTCCCAAACACTCATAATCCCTCCGGGACGTTTTCTACATGTTCTCATGTATCTGGCTGTAGTTTGAGACGCAGATTCTGCACGGCAATCTCTCTGTTTCTAAATTACCTGTTGCCATCAGTGAATGAAAACAAGTAAAAAATCTGCTCTTCCAAGACACTGTCAAATTTCAGCGTGACTGTTACAATAAAATGACATCAGCTTTACTCAAGGGATATGGCAAGGCATCTTCTGATACACTCAAATAGCTCCTTAATCTCGTCAAAGACCCTTTTATAAATACATATATTAAATAGTTATAGGTATTTAGTTTTTGGCTCTGCCAGGTAAGAATAAGACTGGAAATCAGGAGGCAACATAAAATGTTTGTGGAAGCATGCAGAATTGTGTAGGATAATTGATAGGGAGATCAGGAAATACTGCTGGTTTGGTTTTCTTGTATGAAAGCTGGTCCTGTATTTAGCTCCATTAGGATTTTTAGAACTGGGATAGGGGATCTCATCAGACCACTGGTTTCTTGATTGCTCTCTGGATCACCGTCACAAAAGACCTATGGATGGAAAGGTATAGGCGGAGGTCCACAGCGTGCAACTTTGTAGGGCCAATGTAACTTGAGGAGCAGGGTTCTTCTGGAATTTAGGCCAGAAAAAGTCCAGTATAATAAAAATAATACACGTAATGCAGGGGTATTATAGCACAAAGTCTACGCCTGGCAGTATTTTTGAACCTATTTTTCTGTTAACTTGTTTAAATATCTGCCAACTTGAGTTCTTATACACAGTTTCCCGAGGCATTAATCTCCTTAATAAAATGCTATGCATTCCCACAGAAGCCAGCAACGCAAAAATAAAAAGGGAACCTGTGCTCGTATTTCACCATAAAAATGATCTTAAAGAATTGCTGAGTGCAAGGTTTAAATTGCATAAGTTTTCTAGCTAACCCCCTCTCTGGAGATAGAGTAATAATGCGGCTGTCCTATGAAAAGAAGAAATCGCAAGACCGTGCAAGCTGAAAATATAACTAGAAAAGCTAATGCATGATTATTGATTTTGGAGTGCTTTTGCAGATTCTCTGCTATTGCAAGTTCCCATTGTCCCTCTGCCATCAATATTGCCCCCACCATCCCTACATGGTCAGAGAAAGAGCGTCAATGGATGGACAAGCAATTTTGCACCTGCAAAAATTTGCATGTGCTCATGCTGGTAAGGCTGCATCAGAAAGCAAAAGCTCTCTTGCAGGGTCCAGATGAAGTCTCGCTGAATATCAAGGAGCCCTAGGGCCAATTACAGAAACCCCTGTGCCTGCGGCTGGTCCCACACCCATGGCCAGGGCTCCAGCCTGCCCCCGAGGGACTTGTTGCCCCATGCACAGCTCCTTCACCCTCGCCTCGCCACACCACGACCTCATCCCAATTAAAACCAGCCCAAAGCTCCTCCTTCCAGACCGAGAAAGGCGAATGGCGTGTGCATACAGAGGATCGCTCCCTGCCATGCGCCTTGGTACTGGACCGCCATCCCAAGACATTGAGTCTTGCCCTGATACCAAGGTCTGGCAGATTAAACACCTGGGCTATGTCATCATGATGAAGGGACACTGTAGCAAACTCCTACTGCAGTGGGACACTTCAAGAAGAAGGTACAAAGCTCATGGGTCAGTAGTTTTATCTTTTGTACCTTTGTCCCTGGGGAACTCTTTTTTTTCCTGTCCTTCTGACCATCTCTGTGCTGTATCGCTTAGCCACTTCCAAGCTACATCAGGAATCCCTTCTGGCACACAGAGAATCATCTTTATAGGACAAGAGGAAATGGCCTCAAGTTCCACCAGGGGAGGTTTAGATTGGATATTAGGAAAAATTCCTTCACTGAAAAGGTTATCAAACATTGGAACAGGCTGCCCAGGGAAGCAGTGGAATTGCCATCCCTGGAGGTATTGAAAAGACAGGTAGACATGGTTTAGTGGTGGTTTTGGCAGTGTTAGGTTCATGGTTGGACTCGATGATCTTAAAGGTCTCTTCCAACCTAGGCGATTCTGTGATTCTATGATTCTATCTCAGATAGCAAGTGCAGGTAGAAAAACACAGTTTCTGAAGGTGTAAGGAGGCAGCAGGGCCTGGTAAACTAACTTATCAGACAAAAATGACATAAAGAGCTGCCAACGTGTGCTATGGCTTGCTGACTACTGCAGGGAGCAAAGAGAGGAGTAGTACTGCACGAAGGCTTTCTGACGGCTGGGTTCTATTCCTGCTCAGCACCAAGAGCAATGAAGGGCATCCTGACATGTCTGTCTGGTTCTTGAATCCTTCTGAATCTTGTGACAAAGAGAGGAAGCACGAACGATCATAAATTATTAATTTTTGAGGCGGATGAATGCCTTCCTATCATACATAAGATGCTATGAGGCACAGCAGATTTGCTGTCCTTAATTTTACCATGCCATGCAATCACATTCTGCTAGAGACACTCAGAGACTAGTAAAACATATAAAAATGGAATGGGACTAAATCACCTAAATGAGACAAACAAATATATTTGGGTCATAATTTATGTTAGATGATAGATTCTATGATAATTTTCCATCAAATAACTCATTCTCACGCTCCCTGGGAGAATGCTTGTTTATAGTAGCCTGTCTGTTCTTCACATCTTTTTTATTGATAGAGCAGGAAACATGATAGCGAGGAGATTTGGTTGTCCCCAGTGTGTCTACTGCACATGCAATCTCTGCAGGTCACACATAGTTGCCGAATATGTGGTTAAAGCATTTTTCTGTAGAATTTAGCAATGCAAAACTGCTTTTCAATTCTTTTGCTTCCAAATGCCTTTGGTAGGGATTCGTGTGTCTTTTTCCCCAAGATTATTTCTGGGCACAGATAATGACGCTATAAGCATTTGAAAGCTGTCATTTCTAGTTAAATCTCCATGCTGAAAAGGATTATTACATATCAGTATGTAGGCAGTTTTTGTCAGTATAATTCAGCTGATCAGGGATGGGATACTCTAACTCTGCAAGTTGTCACAGTCCCTGGACAAGTCACTTTCACTTTAGAGCAGGGCGTTAATAGCTACGGATGTTTGTTTTTACTAAATTTTTCCTTCCTTTTTTTTTTTTTTTAATTCAGAGCACATTATTTTCCTTATTTATTTTTTCCATTACAGGACTCCTCCCAGGCCCTACTCCACAAACAATCATTACCTCCATATTCCAGGGAGTAATTTCCCAGGTATTTTCACAGTCAGCCCAGTTCTGACCAAGGAGACAAAATGATCTCAGAAGCTATCATGAGCAGCACTACACCTGTTAGCTTTCTAAAGAAAACAAAAAAAAGTGCAATATCTCTTGCCACTCTCCTTCCTTCAGGAGAAAAGGCAGCTCGTGCACACTTTATACATTTAAGTAACAAGTCTTTAAAGCTGCAGACTTGTTTGAACCACAAAGCTGCCCAGCTTAGTAATGAAGCATGGCTCCGGTCACGTGCAATAGCAAAACAAGGATGAGTCCGTAAGGACTGGTATCCAAGATTGTTTCATGCAGACAGAGATTTGGTGTGACACTTATGTTTGAAGAATCAATAAATATTCATTGATTATAGTTCCCTTTTCATAACATCTGTATGATTAAAGCTACTCACATTCTTTGTAGCCCACTATTTTTTCCTCTAAGACACCAAGACACTCATATTTCTCCACCAAGTATAAATGACGTAATTCCCCAAATGGGTAAAAATTCCCCACAGTTAGTGCTAAAATTTCTCATATAAAAAAGGAAATTACGTTTCCAAGAGCCTGGGGATTGAACGCAATTTTCCAGAGTCAATCAGACAATCCTACTTTCCTACAATGCAGTTCTTTTGAAACCAGCCACACAGCGTGGTATGTGACAGTATCCTGAATCTAATTATTTTCCCCTTTATAAGAGGGTGTGAAACAAGCTTACTATCCCTTTACATTGCACTTACACTTCTAATTGTATCTACAGCTTGTTATCAAAACCATAATTAGGCGGGGTGCCAACAGGTCATGGAGCTTGGTTAGCAATTGTGGCGGGCTGGCGAACCGCCTGCAGTTAACTCCGGGGCCGATGCGCTAAAATCGCAGTCGTTATGGGAAATCCACGCAACCAAGGGATGGATGGTCGCTGCTTCCGCAGCAGTCAACCATTTTGCTCATTTTATGTCAAGTAAGTTACCGCTCTCCTTTGAAAGATAATTAAACGACGGCTTATGGTAATAGTTACCTCTGCTGCAGCCTTGACAGTTTATTAATTAAAAAAATACCCCAAATCTTACTTTCTAACAAGTCAGGAGCTTTAGCAAGCTCTAAGTTAGCTCGTTGGATTACTGGTCTCTCTGGAATAGATACAGGGACATGATGCCTGGATGAAAATTTAGGCACTTATTAATTAGTTCCAACTCATTAATCACATGCATGTACTGTGTGTTTTTTCTATCCAAGAAACGAACACACAAAGAGTGTACTCTTGCTCAATTCAGTGGGATTACTGGTTGAATGACGGGTTTGAGACCTAGATTTGTTTCCAGTGCATTTTGTAGCTGGAGCTTACCGATTCACGTCAGAAATCACCTGGCCTCTCCTTGCCTTTTTGCTTGGAACTGAAGTCAAAGGTGCACGCAACCCCACATATTTTGGCTAATTCTAAACTTTCCAGATGGGGACTCATATTTCACGAGTACAGTTCAAAGCAATACGTGCCTTTGATCAGTTCATTACAGTAAGTAGAACAGAAGACCTCAAACGCAAACTAATACAAGCCAATTTTAACCAACTCAATACACACTTTAATACTGAAACTAAGTCTACTGATGGGCAGGCTGAATCGGGGCTTCTTAAATTCGCTCTGTAACACGGAGAATCCTGTCTTCATCAGAGACGATACCTTGCCTACTATGATATGTGAACATCTTTAAACCACTGTGCACATCTGGGTTCAGATCTGGAGCTAAACGTTACAGGTAGTGAGTAGCTACGTGTAATTCCTGTACAACACCGTCTTTGGAGTAAAAGGCACTTCAGAGGTCACCTTGTCCACCTGAGGAAGGCCAACGAGGTTCATATCCATTACATCAGCTGTTTATCCAACCTCTTCTTCAAGACATTCAGTGATGAGGACTATAACCCTGCCCAGGTGACCTGTTTCAGTGCTTCCAGAACTCTACTATTGATGAGCTTTTTTTGCTGCCTGCTGGGACTCATACCAGTTTCAGCCCATTATTTCTTGTCATAGTGAATCAACTTAAAATTCTGAGTTTTCTGAATTGTTATTATGATTTCAGAAGTCATAAAAAGCTGTAATTGAGAACACTATTGTGATGTCTGTTTAAACGTATACTAGTTATGCCTTTACAATTATCTATTGATTACTGTGTATCCAGTATATTTTTCTAGGAACTAGCCAAATCATCACTAAATTGTCCTCTGATCTTCTCTCTGAGAATTTTGCATTCTTAATTCAAAGTGTTGTATGTAAACATAAGTATTGCAACTACCTAAGCAAATGGAAATCTCTTAGTCTTGCAGTCCATATTATTGTTGTTATTATATTAATGTCTCTTTTGCAATTGAGGGATCTTTTTCATTGTTAACACTTCCAGTTGCAGTATAATTGATTTGTTGGTCAGAGAATTGATTTCTTTTTGGTTTTAGCAACTGCCTTGTTTTAGAAGAATTTTCCAAGGCAGTAGAAACACATTGGCCCTGTAGCGCTGTGTTCAGAGGTACAGCCAAATGCTGCAGGCAGTAAGTAGCTTCCACATAGCAACCGACCCAACAGAGCATGGAGATGTAGCTTTTCAAAGCTGATCATGTTGTCCACTTAAAAGTGCCTGAAAAAATTAATCTTTTTGTTTCTGCAAAAAGCTATGACTCTAATATTGATCAATGAATATCCGAAGGATGCATTTGAACTTTCTAAATAATAAAAGGATGCATTTTAACTTTCTAACTTTCTAATTATTTACTCAAAATTATAATTTTCACCATAAGATGGATGAAGTCACTTATAAAATGTTGTTTCTGTTCACCAATTGGATTGACTGCATTTCCTCAAGACTTTTTGTATGTAGAAGTTTAAGTTATGCTAAGCTTTTTAATTATTCAAATCACCTGAGTATACTTAGGAAAAATGAGACTCAAAGTGGACTTCTCATGGATAATGCCACCGGTGTGAAGACTTTGTTTCTAAATTGCATTTCTCATCACAATATTTTTGCATAACCTCAGCTGAAAATAAAACTTGCTTACCCAAATATGAACAGACAAATGAGCCACAAGAAAACAGACTTTTATACAGAATATCATTATCTAGGCCTAGTTTCAAATCCAGCTGAGATATCTCAGCCTCTTCTGAACGTAGAAGGAAATAGCTGAAGATCACCGTACATTCCACAAAGATGTCATGCTGCTAGGAAGTTACTTTGAAACACATTCCAAAAGACAGAAAAATAAAATAAATAAATAAATAAATAAAAACCCAACACAAAATCATCTTGTAAAAAGGAAGTGCAGAGAAATAGCTGAGATTCCACCGGTCTCCAGAGAGGGGACCCATCAGCTGGTGCAGGGGTCCTGACAGACGTCTCACTTTCCAGGCTCCTTCTCAGAGCTAACAGAAGGGCACGCAGAGAAGTGCCTCCAAAGGATTTTTTTTCCCATCCAAAGATAATTGCCTAAGTGAAATGCATCTCTCCTGGACATTTCTCTTTACTGAGGGACCTCAAACAGCTTCAGACAGACCCTAAATGGCTGGCTTGGCCGAGGGACTTGCCTTTCAAGTGGATAAAGATACAGGGGAAAGAATATCATTTTCTGTGACAGACTGTAAGAATGAAAAATCTATGAAATAGGATCTATCTGTCTATCTACCCAGAAATATGAATTCCTATCATTGGGGGCTCTCTTTTTTTTTAATGCAAAAGGCATAAAAACATCCTGGAAGCAGACACCAGACTCCAGCTTTTTTCTCCTCCAGATGTGTGTCTTCAGCCATGGTTCCCCTCATCTTCTGCCCCACAAACCACAAGCTATTTTCTTCAACTCCAAGCTGAACAATAAAGAACGTTCTCCGTCTCCTGTAGGAGAGTCTAAGCTGTATCTCAGTGACCACGGCCCTCTCCTGTGGATCCCACCTCACCATAGCATGTCCAAATGAAACAGTGAGCTAGTTCCCAGAGCAGAAAGGTGACTCCAGCTGTGAAGCCATTTTAGACTCTAACTGAAATTCCCAAAGGCACGTAAGTAAGAACTATGGGTAGAATACCCAAGAGGAGGAGAGAGGAGAGGTTTTAGCTCTCCTCCTATCCAGCATTTTACATCAAACCGACTAAAGTTTCTCTCCGCGCAGCGCAGAGGCTGTTTCGCATCCTGTGCTGGACCCGCCATCTGTAGTTACACAGAGAATTTGGCATCTCGCTCTGCGTCCTGAATCCACGACCCGGTAACCCTGCACCCCCCATCGCCGTCCCCAGGTCCCCCCATGGATCTTCAGACTCCTTTTAAGACTGGTTAAGTATTTTATTAAATAACCCAAGATTGGAGCTGGCAACTGGGCTTGCTGCCTTTTGGCCACTAGCAGAACATCTCCCATCCAGCGGAATATTTTATAAGACTCAGCATTTTTCTAAATGGCATTAACTGTTATTTCCCTTCTCAGCTGTGCACTACACTTTGTGCTTTTTGTCTGCCAATTTTATGCCAGGGCAGCTGCAGTTCACTTTTGCTGTTTGCAAAACAGGTCTGGGATCTTTTGGGATGGCAGACAGTATATAAATATAAAACAACACTGAAAAGCATACCCGGTTAGCTACTTGTAAAACTCCCTGCCAAAGCAATATAACATTCCAGACACATTTGTGTGCACATTAAAGGAAAAACCAAAGGAAAAGTCAAAATAAATAATGTGTTTAGTTGTTTTTCTTTATTCTTTGACAAATGTACAAAGATGATTTTTTAAAGGTGAACAGTTGTTTAATCCTAAAACATAGTACAGTAGCATACGTAGGTCTTTAAATAATTAACATTTCCTTTTTTCAGTTACCATTTCCAGTGAAGAGCTGGGACTTCACATCCTTCGATCCTCAATTCAGATACTGCAGCAGTTAAGGAATGAGGATGAGAAAGTTAGGTCTTTTCCATTTCCAAAACAAGTGAACTTGAAATGTAGATGCTTTTATCCTGCACTTGGTTCTGAGTGCTCCTGTGCCTAAAATTAATACAGAGCATAGAATACACTCCATTCTGAACATCCTTTGCTTCAATAAATGAATATACAAACCAAATTCAGAATGCAGCGGTAGAATAAAATAGACCCTGTTGTTACAGTCTGCAGAGAGAAAGCTACTTTTATTCCACACAATTTCACAGTAAACAAATTTTAAGCTGCAAAGCTAGTTCAGACGGTAGATGCAAACATATTATCCTTCCTATTTTCTCTTGTAGTGTAGCCCAGAGGATTATGCCACATGGTATACAAAATAAACACGGAAGAAATAATCCTCAATCAATCAGAGGTTTCTCTGTTATCTCCTGATCCCAAACGCGTTGAAATCCATGGGAAGACTCCTACTGACTTAACTAGGCTTTAGGACACGATAGCAGACAATCTGTTTACATCGCTAAACTATTTCACAATGTGCCTAATGAAGGAAGATGGTCTATAAACTCCTCAGGACACAACACTGACATGAGCTCACTAGCGCGTGTATTTTCAGTGAACCATGGGTTTAGCTAGCACAGATTTGTGGGCTGTCTTCAGAGAAGACAGATCATGTAAACGCCAAAGTTTTAAGTGCTTTCTACTGGGGCGCTATTTCTGCTTCCCAAACCTAAACGGAAGGAAAAGCACTATGAACTTATTTTTTGACCAGAATAAGAGTAGATGTATTTATGCAGCCAAAACTAAGGCTTGTTAAATTTCTTACATATGAAGACCAAGAACGTTTCTTTGGAAAATCTTAAAAAAACACCCCAAAACTGTTCAGGATTACTTGGACAAATATGAAGAATTTATTAACACTACTTATTAGTAATAAAAATTACTTTTCTAGTAATCATAACTTTATCCACTTAACTGATATTTTGTCCAGAGGGAAGTTCATGGAAAAAAACGTTTATACACATAGAATTGGGAGTGACGTGCTAGTGAGTCTCTTCACCAAACCGTAAGAACAAAGAGAATACTAAGAAGATTAGACATGAATATAGTAAATCCAACATCACCACGTGAAACATTTTTGCACAAATTAGGTAAGTAGTATGTAAAAAAAGATAAAATTTGTAAAAAAAAAAAAAGCTGGAACCTGTGTATGGCAGGAATACAGTAATGTTTTTCAATGTTTCTTATAGTCATTCAGCCATCTTCAGTCTTTCCTGTTGTTCATCTGAGATCCTTACCATCAACGAGGAGTACAGATATGCATCTGAATGGAGAAAATAGAATGCTGTGGACAGGCAACACTTAAAAGCTACTGTATTTCTTTTGACTCTACTTTTCAAATTTTGTATGGGAAAACTAAACTGAACCAAAACTCCAGGACCATTGTCAAGATGCTACAGTAACGCCTTTCATGGCTGTTGTGAGATATACAACACGCAGAATGTCCAGTGAAATGAAAATAGATTTGCATTGGGAAGCAGAAGCAACGAGCTCCTTTAACAGAAGTAAAAGTTCTTTCTGTATTATAAATACAGTAAAGTAGCCTTATAGGACATAGGATTAAAGGAATGGTCCTAGGTGCCCTTAAGACTGTTGAAAATATGGAGAAACTTGAAAGACTTCATATTGCAGAGCCTACACAAGACTGTCCCTCTGTGCACTCTTGCATCTGCACGTAAATGCACCTCACCACCTTCAAGTGGATGAAAGATATATGATGGGATTATTTGTAATGTGATACTTGATTCAATAACTCACATCACCTTTTCCAGCTGCATGCTATTTTATTCTATGGTCCTCTGAAACCAAAGGGGAAACTGGAGTACAGAAATAAATTAAACTAAAAAGATTACGCATTCTGCTAACAAGTAAAAAAAGTAAATCAAAACTGCCAATTTTCCTCATTAAATTATGCCTTAAGATTTGTTTGATGACATATCATGAGTCAATTTTTAAGGTCTGCATATTTTTTTCTGTGGGAAATCTATCTGAAAACAAAATACTAATAAATGTGATGGGAAGTTCTTGAACTTCCAGAACTGCAGCAGGAAATATTTGACCTTAACAGACCCCTAACTGTGATGTTTTCATCAGGGAAAAATATCACTAAGCAGTGTCTACAGTAAAACTGTCTTACAACAGCAGTGTGGAATTTTAAACAAAATATGTCAAGAGTAATTAAAATCAGAAGAATGATCAACTCTCAGTTAACATTGCTACATAACAGACACTACCAAAACAAGAAGCAAAAACCCGCAAAGATTATAGAGACAGTAAGCATCTTGTTTTAGAAAATTTAGTTCAGAGTTTTTGTGTGAATACATCCATCATTTATTCCACTTAAATTTAAGCTGTTTATATTCGCCATTTTTTGGGTCTTTCACAGCGTTTAATTACAACGCGGTAAATCGAGGGAGATTAAGAGCATTCCTGTTGTGCAATAAAATTCAATTGCTGACAGTTTTAAGAGGGATACTTAGACCTGTGAAAAGTTTGGAAGGGAATTTCCTTACACATTTTGCCAGAAGCAAAGAATGCCGCTACTTTATCCATGGGAGCATGAAGAGCTTTTCCTGAAGACTAATGATAAATAAATAGATAACAATAAATAAAGTAATATCTTCCATTTTGAGCTGCCCTACACCTCTCAAGACCACACAGAGGCTTTGCTGTCTATGGGTCAAACCACTCTCCAGAAGAGAATGGCCAGAAAAGTCCAGAATATTTTGGAAGGGGCAAAAACGAATGCATGGGATCGCCTTGGAGCCTTGGTGAGCTGCTGCTTGTCTGGCAGAACAAGGGCTGAGACACCAAATTCATGTTACAGGTGCCGTTTGTGTTTCATTCTCCTTCCTGCAGCTCTTACACTCTTAGGGTTGACGAGCAACTGAGAGGAAATATGGTTTATTTCTTGTGATTGCCTCCTGGATGGGCCAGAGCAGACCCACAGGACGCAGCAAAGACCACAGCACTCTGGAGAACAGTCCAAAACTTAAAAAAAGCCCACATTAGTATGGATCACCTCATCAAGTTTACACAGTTCATATAATTAAAAGACCACCTTCCTCATCCTATGAAGCTTTAGCACCAAGTGTTGGTGTTCTGAGGTCACTAATAGGCCTTAATTGGCCAAAAAGCCTCACCTGGGACCCCCACCCTGCCCCTGGGGGTACTTCAGCCCAGCCCTGGCCCTAGCTCTGGTTTGAGCAGTGCCACAGGGGTGCCTGCTCCCAGTGCTCCTCCCAAATTACTGCTTGGGTGCTCCTGGAGCAACGTGCTGAGTATCTTGTCTTTGGAAGCTCCCGAGTTTGCCCTCTGGATGTGAGGGTGGTGCACCGTTTCTTCTCAGCTCCTTCAGGAAACAAGGAACTTGCTGCCAAAGCTGTCCCTTATGTGGGTAAGTCCCAGCAATTGACACTGGTAGGGGGACTGGTGGTACTTCATGTTTGGATCTAAGATCTGGTATACTTTTAAAGCAAGTGGCAAGCTGTAGGTCTTGATGCAATCCCAGTGTGCTACTGAGAGGCCTTTCAGGCTTAGATGGGCAATGCATCTGAAACAGCCAGGGTTTCTTTAAAATTCTTCTCTTTGCCTAAGATTGGCTTGCAAGACTTCACAGGTTTCGGCTTTCAGGAAGGATGGTTAAAGATATAGTAAAACTAAATGCTAATTAGATGGTGGAGGAATCATACATGCTGACAGAGAGTAACTTAGTGGTTTTGAATGTTTTCAGCATGGCTTTGTTTATGCCCTAGACAATTCCAGCTTGAAGAGTACCATTACAACTTATTCTGTGAAGCTTTTTTGAGGAACTAATGTCCGACTTCCTAAATTAAGGGTGCCTCCTTAAAAAAAAACCTTACAAAAAAGCTCCCATCAGAGCAAAGTCTTCCTCGTGTTCAGGGTGATAAATCCTGCAGTCCAATTTTTCCACCTGAAACCTGACAGATCTTCCAAGCGAAGAGCCATGTGCCATTGGCTTCTTTGGAAAAATTAGCTATTTACCAGCATGAGGAAGAGCTTTCTGGAATCCATACAATGTTTGAATTCTGCAGCTCCTAGTAGTGACTCTTTGGATCTCATCTTGGAGTGTGCTGAAGGCAAATTCAAACCACATAAAGACAAATGTTGACAAGTACAGGATCAAATTATTGTTGATAGCATTACTCTTCTCACTCCAAAGCATCAAAGGAAAAGTTATGGCTTTGTTGATTATTTTTAAATGCAAGGCTGACTAATGAGAAAAATAATCACAACTTACAAAATCTTGTTCATTTGTATTCTAAAGGACAAAAGCCTCTTTAGATGTTTTTTTCAGGCTGAAGGCTCTACTTTGTATGAAAGCGAGAAATAGCAACCCAAGCTGTGCAGTCTCCAGTATGAATTAAATCAAGATTCCACTGGAGATCTTCCAATCTTCTGTCTCGAAAATATGTAGCTTTAAGATCTTTTTCATTCTATGTGTGTTTTGTTTTGTTTTCCTTTGACTTGCCTTTGCTAACGTAGAACAAAATCATCTTATTGCCATAAATTGCTTTAAGAAGTAATGATCTATGGGTGTCATGAACTGGTGAATCATGCTAAGAATTATTTAAAACCTTACGTAGGTATAATGCCTTGCTAGGTCTCATAGAAAAGAACTAAGATTCAGAGGTGAATGTTATCATTTGTTCATCTGAATAAACTGTAAGACATGATAAAAGAACTTGAGAGATAAAATATCTAGATTGTGAATGCAGATGGTTGGTTAGTACAAAGACAAAAACATGCAGAAAGTGTACTGCAAATATTGTTTTCTTTCAAGATGTTCCTAATACCAAACACTATCAATGGGACATCATCGGGAACACTTTCTGAAAAGGAGCCATGGAGATTTAGAAATTAAAATACTTTGTGGGTTTTGAAACATGAATATTAAACCTGGAACTCGTAATTTTGGGATGTTGCTTCTGTAAATAGTGGATGAACTCTTTCATGCAGCAGAGCTGACTCAGTGTTGTATATGAGTAAGGGGGTGTGATCAAAAAGAGCTCTGGAGCCTTCATACCTATGCTGCACATATACTGCTGCAGCAGTCTTGTTGTATATTCTGCATTTTTTGAGATGTTATGCTTATTCATGTGCATGTACTCATTTAACTGTCTTTGACATGCTTGTCCTGTTAAAAGCAGCTAAATGAATAGTTGTCAGACATCACGGACCTGTTGGAGCGAGTCCAGAGGAGGGCCATGAAGATGATCAGAGGGCTGGAGCACCTCTCCTATGAGGACAGGCTGAGAGAGTTGGGGTTGTTCAGCCTGGAGAAGAGAAGGTTCTGGGGAGACCTTATTGCAGCCCCTTCCAGTACGTAAAGGGGCCCTACAGGAAAGATGGGGAGGGACTCTTGATCAGGGGTATAACGATAGGACAAGGCGTAACGGTTTTAAACTGAAAGAGGGGATATTTAGATTAGATATTAGGAAGAAATTCTTTACTGTGAGGGTGGTGAGGCACTGGAACAGGTTGCCCAGAGAAGCTGTGGATGCCCCATCCTTGGAAGTGCTCAAGGTTGGATGGGGCTTTGAGCAACCTGGTCTAGTGGAAGGTGTCCCTGCCCATGGCAGATGATGATCACTAGATGATCTTTAAGGTCCCTTCCAATCCAAACCATTCTATGATTCTATAAGCGTGTCAGATGGACTAAAAGGCATATGGGGGATGCTCGATACCTACAATAGGATTTTGAAACTACTGCATTCATTACTGTAAATGGTAAAGCATGATGCCAAATGATTGGCTGTCAATGACCTGAATTTTCTCGTAAATGGAAGGGCAAAATAGCGCATTCCTGCCATAGCTCTTCAGTCATGGCTTGACTCTTTCCTCCTTCATTAGGAGGCTAACCAGCAGACGTCAATTTTATTCACTTTCTTGTACACCCATACCTGTGGTAAATTACTGTATTTCAATAGACGGTAAAACTACACGATAACATCTGTAACGAGTGTCTCCCTCTGCATTCCTCAGGGGAAAATATCTGAGCTTGTTTCAATTGTGTGGCTCTAGGAAGCAAAGGCTGCCAAAAAAAGTAAAAAGTGCTTGGACTGGAGAGTGCTGAGGTTTGAAACAGGCTTTAATTCTTCTGTAAATGAGTTCCCCGCTCTTTGGACTACCTTCCAAGAAGACTGCAGCCTGAGATCAATGCCTTCAGCTGGCTGCAGTTCTGATGAAAGCCTGCGAGGAGTGGGAGGAATAGCCCATATTACTTCATTCCTCACATGTTTTGAATAGTACGATTGCACTTTGTCTTTGCCACCAGTTCTTCCCCTGGAAGATCTCACTCCCTGCGTGGTATCTCAGCATATGGAAAGCGGCTTCTAATTTGAATTTGAGGGAACCATATCAAAGGAAGCTGGAAGCCAGCAGAGCAGTGGCTGGCGAGTCCTGCGACGTAGGTGCAGATACAGAGCTTAATGTGCCTCCCACCAGCACCCTGTCACCCAAATGCTGCCACCCCTCTGCAGCAGGGCTGGAAAGGCACCAGCCACGACATCACCGGAAAAAACACTGCAAGGCAGCCGGCACAGGGAGAACCCACAGGCTACGGTAGGAGAGTGGGGAATGAGCACCGAGATGCTTATCTTGGCTATCTGAACCTGGAAGACCTACCAAACCAGCCTGTCTTCAGCTAATTGCGTCTCTCCCTGCCTAGAACATTTCTATTAGGAAAGAGGTGACCTGACGCTTTTGGTGACGGCCAGGGAAGGGCTGACTCTCCTTTATGCATACAGAGCTCCAGCAACCCAAGGGCTCATCCTTCCCAAGATCTGAGAGTGCACACGAGAGGCATGAAGGAGTGTTTTGCCTCCTGCTTGTGTACTCCCCTGGCTTCTGCTACAGCCCCGCAAGGAGAACATCATGCCTCCTGCTGTCCTCTGAGATGTAACTGAAGTAATTCTTGCTAATTTTCTGATTTCACAGGATAGATTCAGGCAGCCAAGGAATCAGAAGCAATGCCATATGACATCTAATCCATCCTCTTTGACCTGCCAGATAGGAATTTTTCAAAAGTAATGTGACTGTTCTTCATAGGGTGGGTTTTTTGAGAATCAAAAGGTAGTGATTTCACAGTGAGTAATACCTCCTGTCTGAACACAGTAATTTTGTTAAAGAGCAAATGTTCACTTAAAAAGAGCCTAATCATTGAAATTTCAGCCAGGCGTTTCTGACAGTGAAAGACCACATTTGCAAGAGCACTTGGGAACCCAGAAGTATAAACAAGTGTCTAATGGGATTCACAGAAACTCCAGAGCAAGCAGGTAACTAACAAGCAAAAGAAATTTTACCAGTCCCACTTTGGATTCACTTGTATCCTTTAAATTCTACATAATTTTCAGAAAACTTTAGATAATATGAAAAACCCAGTTGTTCTTTTGAAATAAGTCAGTAATACACCTGCATCTGGTTTACATCATGTACATGACTTTCATGAGTTAACCCTTCTAGTGGTTATTTGAAAATGGATTGAGAATGTGATTTATCATGCAGTTTCTCAGCAGAGTGCAGAAATGCAAACCATTTAGATCTTTCTAGAAATATTTTAATTTACATTTCGTAACTTCCCTTTCTACTGTTGTTTAAAAGGAAACATTCAAGTATCTCCATTGCTTTTAACGTGCTCCTGCGAATTACCACAACGCTGCTTGAAACAGTTCATGGCTCTTAATTTATTCCTCATGGCAGAATTCCAACCTGTAATATAAGTACTACTTTTTTAAAATTCCAGGCTTAGAAACCCTGAACAATATTTTGTTTGACATATTGACTGACCAAAGATGAGAAGTGTATTGTAAGAGATGTTTGATTTGGTCCTTTCACATGAGCCACTCAGTATAATCTCTGAAGCTGGAAACGATTCAGAAGGGTGCATCATCTGAAAATCTGTTATGCTCATTACTTATGCTGCTAGTGAAAAAGGCAAACTGATTAACTTGCATTCTGTTGTGACTCTTTAGCCTTCCTTTGCATAAGCGTACTCATATTTAATATCCTCTTTCTTAAGTTACTCTAAATTTGAGGTAGGGGGAAGGCCCGACAGCCTGTTCTCGTACGACTGAATATGTAATAGTTTACTCCACTTCAGTGGAACCACCTGTAGAATATAACGCAATTGGTTGCCAGAAATATTATTAAAATCAAACTTTAAGTGCCTTAATCGTATTCAAGACTTGCTTCTGTAGATCGAGAAGAAAACCCGTTCTCTGATACGACGGGCTTTTCAGATTCTCAAAACACTTCCTTTTCTAGATTACTTTTCCAGTGGGCTTTTCAGTCTGCCCCAGAAAGATATAAGAGCTCAAGTACTGGAAATACATAATTGCTAAAACATATATGAGCCCGTAATCTGAATTAATTTGTGTGATCATAGCATAGGTATTCTCAGACATATTTTTGAAAAGTGAAACTTCGTATTGCTGCAGGAACAAGACAGGACAAATGGAAATAAGGAAGGGAATTTTCCTTTATTCCCTGGGGATTCTTTTTATCCTGGAAAAGGGACTTACACCATATAACAGCATTAAATCACCTGTCCCTGCAAGTAAACTCATAAAACCCAGCCTATTAGCAATGGAGACTGTAGACATTCAAATAAATGGAAAGAAAAGACTTTAAAAATATTTAGTTAAATGTAACAACATTGCTGTAAAATATTCTGTCTGAAATACTTTATCTCGTGTTATGCAAAGGATCAAGGCAGAAAAGTGTTGTTATTTCTATGAATTCCTACTTCTTTAGCTATACAGGGCTTTTCCTTAGGAAGAAAGGGCTTTTCCTTGGCAGAAAGTAGTCTTTACCCATCCTTTACCCCTCAAAACTGCGGGGTATAACTGTACTAGTAAAGCCTGACTTATGCCAGCTAACATATTTACAATGATTTAGCAAGCTCCATTTCACATAATGTCATTATATGATACACTGATTAAAGTTTGGTTACTATTTCAAAAAAAGCTGGCATGTCTAATGACGGTGTTAGAAATCTAATAGTTTTAATAGAGGCTCAACTCATAAGCTACACAGCAACAAGTGGATTCATTTCTTCAGGGAGAAAAAGTAATCAAAAGATTTAAGTATGATTTTCAAATCCTGGAAATGTAAAGATCTAAGCATATTTATCTTAGGAACCCTTGACAAGCCAGTAAGTCACATAAAAAAAATTATTTCAGAGCGAATGAGCTTTCTTACATTTTAATTTTCAAATGGAGAAAATGAAGCAATTCTTAAACTAATGTTCTTTTAAATGCTTCTATCAGTCTTCTGTCCGTGGCTGTAGATTAGGTACCTCTGGATGGTTCTTTGATATTATGTAATTACACGTTCCTTTAGCCTTATCTTCAGAAACTTTATTTACATTGGACCTGGGAAGTATGTTCTGCTGCTCGCCTTGAAAAGAGGAACTGTGTTTCTGAAAGTATGTACCTTCTTCCGAACGAGGCCTCCTAAGACAAGCAGGTCTCACGCAATCAGGTGGTCTTACTGTCTGTCTCCAACTTGTCCTATGTGAATCCATTTGCTGCTTTATATTGGATCTGATGGAAGAGTAATAGCCCTCGAAATGCAAAGTTCTTGCAGGTTCTGGGGAACTAGCAAAATGAAGTATCGGAGTCTGTGCCCAAGGAAGGGCTGCAGTGTGAACTGAACCCCAGAGAGTCACCATGGGAGAAACGTGAATGTCTACTGGATGGGGAAACCTTTAATTGATTATTGCATTTCATTAAGAAGTAAAGCCATAGGAAACTATGTTTTCTCCTTCTGTTGCTTTAATATATGTGCAGTTAGCTATTTGCTTAAAGTATTAGACGCCACATGTGCTAAAGCACGTAGGTCTCTGCCATTTCAGAGTGATCCAGTGCATACTAGCTAGTGCTCCGACTGGAGAGGATAGCTTTGCATTCCAGCTCTGTCCCCTACGGTGAAAAAAGGTTTGAAAGAAAGTACTTTTCCAAAGAGAATGGAAAATGTTTGTGGAAGATAGCAGGTACAAGAACATCTGTGCCATCAAACACACAGAAAGAAAGACCTGAAAGATAGACCATTGCAATTGAGATGTGACATACTATCTATGGTCATCTGGAGTGATCAGTCGTGGGGGAGGTCCTCAGCGTGGTTTCCTCTCACTGTTGTGCAGACCAGCACAACGCGGACAAATTAAATGGATGAGTTTCTGATGATTGGAAGAGTGTAACTCATTCTCTGAGGTTTCATTTCTGCCTCCTGCCTTCCGCTCTGTGTGTTTTGCTTCAAAGGCTGCAGGAATGTTGTGACCAATTTGCTTCCAGATGTTTGATTCAAAGCCTTTTCCCCCAGTAACTAGTAATACCTAACAAGGCTTAAAAGAAGACTTTAGCATGTCCTAGAAGTACTTGACTGGTTTCCTGATTAATTTTTTCCTACAGTTAAATGGGGTATAGAATGCTTTCTTGGAAAACGTGGAGTCTTCTAAGCCTAAATCTACGTCCAGGCAAATAATTCCTTCTTTCCAACCATTAAACACACGCATCAACACTGAGCAGCCAACCAGACATATGAGTCAACAAAGAAATTGTGAGCAAATATTGTCATACCACTGTCTGATGTCAGATACTACATATAAAACCTTAAATACAGAGGTTACCTTCTAACCTACATGTATATAAATGGTGGGTTTTTTCCTGGACACAGCTGCTTCCATGGGACAGGACTCACATCGGTGAGAAACAGAAGGTTCATCTTACTACAGATAGCTGAATTTTTAAGAATGTGACTAAGCACTTTACATGCTTAAAATACTTCCTATTCATGAATATCCACAAATTTGTGCAGAGCTAGCAAGGTTTTAAGCATACACATTTTTAAAACCTTTCCAGACTGAAATGTGGGGGGGAGTAAATAAGTTTTATTCCTCTGACCCCCAACAATCTTTTCAGAAAGTGCCAAACAACTTCCATTGCATCCTAGAGGTGCAAAGACAACTGTCTGAGAAAACTCATGCTGGATGTGTTCAGAGGTGGAATTGTTCTTTCCCGAGTATTTTTGTCACAACCAGCCGTACCACTGACACCATGCAAGGGTGGTTTCCCCCCAGAGCAGACCTAGAAAGAGGTATAAAGATTATGGTGTTCTGGTGACAGTGGACTTTAGGAAACCGCGTGCATATTTTTGTGCCAATTCTGTTGCATTCACTGATGGGTAGGGGTTTTCTTGTTACTACAGCCTTAACCGTGCAACTCTGATAAATTTAGGATGTGTGTATCTCATGGGATCCGTCCAGTCTCCTGCTGTCATCACCAGAACTATTTTGTCTTGTCTTAGTCTCATCTGCTTCCCCGTCCAAAGTCTGTTCCTGTCATGGTTGGTGCCCTCGAGTCATGGACCACTGACTACCTCTGACTGTTGCTGTCACGTTATTTTAGGACAAGGTTAATGAAAAATACTGAGTAGAAATATTAGTTCAAGAAACAGTAAGACGCAAAGCGTGGACTAGCAAATAACAAACCTTCACCGTGTTTCCTTTCCCGCCATTTCAATGATAGGCATTTGAAAATGTCATCACCAGGAACCTGTTGTTTCAGAGTTTAAAAATAAATGCTTTTGTCAACTCTCCTGAAAAGCCTCAGTGATGGTTTATCACCAAGAACTCTGTTCAGATATGATTTTTTTTTGCACAAAGATAGTGAGCATACTTTCCGATCTTCTGGCAGACTGCCATTTTGGACCACTTACCACAAGAGGTGGTGGACTAAGAGGGGTGAGCATGTTCTGCCTCGTGTTTATGGATGTAGACATGTTTAAGCTGCATGGAGAGCTGGATCCATGCTTTAATCGCAGTTAAGTATGTAATAAGAGCAAGCGAATTAGTCTTTGCATGGGAAGAAAACTGTCCTGAATTGCCAAAAGTAGTGTCTGAGTTTTATTTGAATCAGACCATTTGGTCTCTGTTTTCTTTCCAATACCTCACTCCAGACCTAGGGAAAATATAAATTCCGACCCTTACACATCAAGATTTCTTTTAGATTTTTCTTGGATACCATGAAGTAATTTTAATTTTTTTTTTTGTTGCCTTTGAGTTCAACATAAGGAGAAGTAGTCCCACTTGGCATCTGTCAAAGTATTTTCCTCAGAGAAATCTGCAGGGCTGTTACCCAAAATTCTGTTCACACATTTACACAGCTCTGCACTTGTCCTTGCCTCCCAGAAATAATGATTGATTTAGAGGGCCAGTTCCATGTTCTGTGTTTAATTAAAGCCTACACTGTCCTTCTTTTTGCCATCCCGTCTTCCATGCCCCAGAACTCTTTACAGACTGAATAACTGGTGGTGTAATTAAATTCCCTCATTCCAGGATCTTGTTTCTTACTATTATTAACCATGGTTTTTCACCTTTAGAACAAAGCTTTGCAAATCCATTCGTGTCCTTTAGCGTAGACTTCACATTTCCCTATCAAGGCTTTCTAATTCTTCTCCCGCCTCAATTTTCTGACTACAAAGACCTTCGGTATTCCAACAGCCTCGGCACGCTGCTTTTGCCCAGACACCCTGGTAGCAGACCTGCTTGTCATTTTATGACTCTAAAAACCGCCTTTCCACATATCCCTGCGTTTGGCTTCTCTCTAGCTCATCAAAATGCTTGCCTGGATCCCTCCCAGCAGTCGCAGCCTTTCCAGCCCCATGGTTTTTAAAGATGTCCTTGCTCTTGGGGCTGCATGGCTGTATCCCGCCTTACCGCAGCCCGTACCCTCAGCGGTTTCCACCAGGATATACTTGTGCTTACCAGCATCTATTTAAAAAATGTGTCGGTGTTCACCAAGTGCTGGTTCATAAACGTTTTTCAGTTCCACAATGCTGACGTGGGTATGTTACGGGGCACTCGTTCTTATGCAAAGATTTGCTGGTTAATAATCTTTTTTTTTTTTCTTTACCAAGCAGTTTGTGAAGTTTTCCTATTTGTGTTGTTAATGGACCACGACAGAACAAATTTGATATTAAGCGACGTTTTAAAGGGCTCCAAATTTCAATGAAGATTCATAGTATTTTATGTATGAATATATTTCATAGGTATAAATCTGAATAGATGCATATACTGAATACCAAAAGAAAAACAGTTCTGCTTTAAGGATCTAAGTTTTAATAAGTCATCCAAGGTATCTTCAGTACCGGTACCCTTTCACAAATAACCTGGGTTCTCACAGGCAGGCAGACATTTTTCTGTGGTAGATAAGCATGCATTAAATGTCTGTCTGCGCAGAGCTGCTTCTGGCACAAACAGACGTATATACTCACGAATGCTAGATAGCACAGACCTATTCAGGGTACGCAGCCGGATTCAAAACCTTCTGTGTGAACCTCGTGTTCAGCTTTAAAGACACTGGTACTGCAGCAGGACTCTGAGACTGCTCGTTCACCCAGTTAGACCTGGGAGTAAGGATTAAAGCAGAGAGGCCACTGGAACATGGCTCCATCTAAAACACGTAAATGGAAGTTTGAAAGTTAGCTGAAGGTTACTTCAGGCAAACGCTGCCGTTCACAGAATCACCAGGGCTGGAAGGGACCTCTGGAGATCATCTAGTCCAACCCCCCTGCCAGAGCAGGGTCACCTAGAGCAGGTTGCACAGGATGGCGTCCAGGCGGGTTTTGAATGTCTCCAGAGTTGGAGACTCCACCACCTCTCTGGGCAGCCTGTTCCAGTGCTCTGCCACCCTCAAAAGAAAGAAGTTCCACCTCATGTTTAGCTAGAACTTCCTATGGTCAAATTTGTGCCTGTTACCTCTTGTCCTATCACTGGGCACCACTGAAAAAAGACTGGTGCCATCCTCCCCGCACCCTCCCTTTAAGTATTTGTAAGCATTGATGAGATCCCCGCTCAGTCTTCTCTTCTCCAGACTAAAAAGACCCAAGTCCCTCAGCCTTTCCTCATAAGAAAGATGTTCCAGCCCCCTAATCATCTTTGTAGCCCTCTGCTGTACCCTCTCCAGCAGTTCCCCGTCCTTCTTGAACTGGGGAGCCCAGAACTGGACACAGTAACCCAGATGTGGCTTCACCAGGGTAGAGCAGAGGGGGAGGATGACCTCCATCGACCTGCTTCAAAATTAACTCCACAAAGAGGTCTTAAAATGCCATTTTTAATGTGAAACCTTTATAAAAAGTGGAATTTATGGTATTCCTTTATATATTTTCAGACCACCACACTGAGCATGATTAGGGTAGCTTAATCCTTTTTTCATCCACTTTTATCTTTGTCTTCTGTAATCTGGCTTATTACTTCAGTATGGGAAAAATACTTGGCGTTACACCACCCCCTCTGCTTCAACTTCTACTCTAAATACATAATCTGTTTAATGCAGCAAAAAGAACAAAATCAATAATGGATGTAAATACTGATAAATTTGAAAGGCATCAGCAACCCTTTTTCCTCTCAAAGTATCCTATAATTTTGAAAAAAACTATAAAAAAATTATGCTGTGTGGCTGACAATTTCAATTTTTCCTCTTTGACTTGCTTAAAAAGGGGGCTTTTCTAATTGCAATGAGCACAGCTCAAACGATCTGAAACTGATTAAAACACACACAAAAAAACAGTTTTATTTCACTAATTTAAATGAAATATTTGAAGTACCAAAAGCTTAAACAGCTGACAGCAGACTTAGATTAGCATTGATGTTACTAGTAGTACGATATATAATTTTGTAACTTGCCGACAGTGAGAATCGTGCTTACTTATTAACTCTGCAGGATTTACTCCAGTGCTGAACAATATTATCTGATGTGTATGTTCAATATATTGACAACTTCAAGGTGTGATTTGAATAACATAACACTCTTAAAAAGAAATGCTGTTTATAATTCTTTTATTTAAGCCTGACATAGAAGAATCTTCAGTGACCGCGGCAGAATTTCTATATTCATGATGACTCTTTCTCAAAAATAATGGCTAAATGACTTTTTTTCTGGGTAAAGCAATCCAAAAGTACCTGGCAACTGTGAAGAATGATGTGAGTGAGATTCCAGCTTCCCTGGGATTTTGCTTCTGTAGCTACTGTAATTAATAATTATGAACTCGTTAAGATTAAATGAAAATGTCACATTGATGTTATTCTTAATGAAGTAGATTTTCATAAAGGTGACAATGTGCCTTGCTTACAAACCAGCGTGATGACAGCCTTTTTTTTTTTTTTTTTTTTTTTT